>CAJHQP010007825.1:0-30143 GCA_905132765.1 Moricandia arvensis
TGACTTGAGTGTGAGTTTTTATGTTTTGAATGGGGTAATACATATCATGACATACAGCTTGTCAAAGTAACCATTAATCCTATGTACACACATACTATAATACTCATTGTCAGACGATGATCATGTGTCAGTACGTTTTCGGCGATCGCATCAACCCCAAAGAAAAACAAGAAGTCGAATTGCATAATGACATGTTGGGAGGTCTATTATGCAATGGAAGCGAAATTACTACTTAAATATTATTACAGAAGACTTCTTGAAGAAATTTATCAAATTTTAGTCTTGGTTTTAGGATCAAACTTTGGTTCGCGAGAAGATTGTCTCTAGTAAAGGATCAGGAGTGAGGTGTAAATGTCAGTTTTCTCTTGGAAATTTCAAATATAGTCAATGTGCAAAAGTACTACCATTGTGAAGATGTCTTCTTGCGATAACAATGAGAAGACGTTTTCGTCGTGATGCGATAAGAGAGTCTTACTGCATAGAAAGAATATCACATTGTTTTGACACGAAACTGTGGGTCAATTGCAAACACTACAACTTTTTGTCGGAGTAGAAATTTCCTAGAAGACCTTCTGCTCAGAGTATCGAAAAGATTCGGTAAGTAGTATCAAGTAAGCCAGTATTATTAGAAAGGTAGACTTCTCACAGATGTCTTCTGTAGAGTAGACCTCTTAAGAAGTCCTCATTCATAATCTATGCAATTGCAAAAATAACGCTAAACGGTACACTTTCTTTAGAAAAATACACAAATTATGATATTTTCTGGAAGTCTTCCAAAAAACCATATAATCTATACATGAGAAGTGATTTCTAGAGACATGTGGAAGATTTCGCGATAGGCGGAAACTTAAATTCTACTTTAAATTTAAGCGAGAGAGTCTTCTAGAAGTCTTCTAGTGCATTATGAAGTCTTACGCAGAAATCTTTCAAAAACTATAATCAAATATACTACTAAATAGCAAAATACACAAAATCCATGTAATTAATACTCTACTTATAATAATATTTTAATATGTATACAAATAGTAAATTAGTCAGGTAGTTGACGTAAGTCTATTATATTTTTTAGTTTATCTTACGTAAGACGAATTTAAGATTCAAATATTTAACGTTCTAAAATACAAACATACTATCTAACTATATATGTTACATACCTAAACCAGAAGACTATCATGACGGTCTATATTCACTCATGGCTATGTATGAAATATTGACAATTTTAATATTTTTAAATTTACATCATGTTATTATGTTATATAGATTAGCATATATTTCAATATGTTTATTTCACTCATGATAATATATTTTCTAATCATAATTATTTTATGAGATTAGCTGTGACGAGAACCTACAAAGGAGTATCTCAGCTGAAGCATTTACATGGAAGTCTTCTCAAAGAGACTTACAGGAAGTCTTCTCACGCGGAAATGTGTTATAGAGATTGTGAATTGATACATTTGTTGTTGGGAGGTTTTGCTCATAAAGGAAAGATGTTTGATGTATTTTCAATAGTTTATTGGGTTACCTTTTTTGCATTTAGAGTTGAATTGGGGGACACTTTTACATTTAAAATCAGTTTTGAGTCTATTTTTGGCGAATTTTGCCACCTATAAAATTTATTGTATTTATTATAATATTATGATTTTTAAATATTTTTATAGCTTATAAAAGGGAATTTTCTCAAATAATCCTCTTTAAAGTGTTCATAACAAAAACATCACTCAAGAAATAAAATGATTGATGTAACTAGATATTACTTAAACTTAGAAGTATAAGTATATATTTATATCATTTAATAAACATATTTAGTTATTTTCTTTTAAAAAGTTATTTCATGTGACAAAAAACATTTTTTAAGTATCCTAAATATATATTCTTTAAAAATGTCATATTGTTATTTATAGTTATACAAATTTCCGTCAATAACACTTGTCAAAACATAATCCACCTGCATCACAAATAGTATTAACTTCCACACAGACAACTGTTGCGGTACAGCCGTCGGACCCTAAAGTCTCATCGTTTCTGAACCATCAACACCACACACGATCGTCGATGCTCTTTGTGTCCTTAAACCCTAGATCTGACGGTAAGGTCTTCTACCTCTCTCCCTGATTGTTTAGAATTGTTTCGGATGATCTCATCTTGTCTGTGTTTTGCATTAAGAGAGATGGGAAGTGAAGAGCTTAAGGATCCATGGAAAGGAGAAGAATGGGGAACGAGAATCAGACGAAGAAGAAGCCAAGCGCGGGAGGAGCTAAAATGGTGACAAAAGCTAGAAAACAGATCCCGGAGGGGACTTGAGGAGAAGTACGAAGCTTACTTCCTCCCTAGAAGCCTTGGCCTAAGGCTCTTGCCTTCTATGGAAGCTTTATCCTTGGTGGGATTGGTGCTGGTATGCTTATCGAGGCTTGGATCAACAACAAGTCAAAGGTTCCTCCTTTTCCAGTCCCATCTTGATTCTGATTGATTTGAGTTGAAACCATAGCCATTTTCCTGATTTTTGATGAATTGAACATGATTTTAGCTATGAGGTAATAGGCGATGAGCTCCTTAAGGCTAAGCATTCCTTTGAGTTTTTTTTTTTAAGTTGTTAGCTACCAGAAAAGATGATTAGTAATGAGAAAAGATTATTCCCATAGGATCCAGTGTTCATGTAGTGTAAATCCGGATAAGCTTGATGTGGTTGTGGGTGATAGCTTGACTTCAAATATGAGATAATGGGTAATGTAATGATGCGAATTATCGTGTTGTTGTGAGATATAAGCCACTAGCATTGAGGTTATATCATTTGTGTTATTACACGACTAGTTAGTTAGGTTACTAATAACTGTGAGCATGTGGTTTATGGGTGTTGCAGAGGATGGAGGAGTGATATGGGAGTTTGACAAGTGAAGCTGGAAAAACTGGTGTAGTTGGAGAGGACCAAGTAAGACAATGCAATTCAAACTGAAGTGTTCATGCATCGATTACAATTTCCACTACACAAGTATTATTAGAATTGCTTTTATGTTGTAGTTTTAATATATGACTTACCAAGGAGTCTCTGCTCTTTCAAAGCTGCCTCTTGCTTTTGCACCTCAAGAACAGTTTGCTCTTGGGCAAGCTTTGTGTCTATCATTGAGCATCTCTTTCTCGAAACCTTTTGCTTCCTCTCCAATGTATTCCTTCTTTGACAGTAACGCTTCTGTCGACAAAGGTTCTCTTATAACTCGTACATTAGTCAATGCATGTTGACTATGCCTATATAGTTTTGATAAACTTTGGCTACGCTCCGACCCAGAACACTCCGTTTATATTTTACTATTATACCCTTAGCATTCATGTCTTTACTAGATTATAATGTCTGGTGGACTGGACGATTCTTAGTTCGACGATCATCAGCTTCTTCTGTAGATCTCGAGCTTAGCATTCTACAGATATGTTCAGTCGGATAACATGGTAACAATTCAGAACTCTTCTTTGCTTTCTCGGTGTTTGAATATTTGGATAGATGCTGCTCGTTAACAACAACTTTTCTTTTTCGCATCTCTCATCTTCTCTTTCTGGTTTGGTAGTCGATTTGATTTGGTCATCATAGAGTGAACGCATTTGTTTTAGTTTTTTGGAGCTTAAAATGTTTAGTTTCAGTACAGGTTCCCCATCTATGTGCTCAAATGAAAGCTTGGCTCTCCATTCATTTGAACAAGTAGTAGTATTGATCCTCCAGCTTCCACTTTAGATGAATGATAGTTTCTTCTCCTCAAATCTATAGCTTAGAAATGTTTGCGCTTCGTTATCTAGATCTTCTCATGCTTTATAACTCATGGGTGTAAAAACTGTTGAGCTTGAAAAAAAAATCCAATTAAAAACCAGACATGTAGTCCATTTGATACTATACCTTAGTATCTCATGATTTGGCCTCCAAAACCCACATGTTTTGATGATGCAAATTATCAGTTGAGTCAAATATTGAGACTGAAAATCTCGGAAACAATTAAAAGCAAGAAAAGTGGAGCACGTGCAATTGCCCTACTTGTCACGTTTTATTCTTCATATGAAAGGAAGGAGGCGCAAAGTCGAAGAAACCAGTTCCATGCTAACATTCCATCTCAGCTCTACGATGAAAGTGTAAATGGTTCGATGGATATTTTATTGATCATAGATTGTCTATATACAATGTTTCATGTCTATTGATATCTAAAATATCGTATCTACACGAAAATATACACAAGAATATACATCCCTGCATCGGAGCGGAGGTTCTGGAACGCTCAGGCTGGAGCAAAACTCTGTGAACAATGGACGAGGGAAGTCCTTTCGTAAAGATGTCTGCGTACTGCAGGTGTGTCGGGACGTGAAGAACACGGACATGACCCAAGGATACTCGTTCTCTAACGAAGTGAATGTCAATTTCGACATGTTTGGTTCATTGATGATGAACCATATTTTGAGGACATGTAGACTGCAGAAATGTTATCGCAATACACGAGTGTTGCCTTGGAGAGAGGACACCCGAGATCAAAGAATAGGTTCCGAAGCCATGTTGTCGCATCCACTGCATTTGCCACATCTCGATATTCTGCTTCGGCACTGGATCGCAGAGATTGTATTTTGACATTTAGAAGACCAAGAGATAAGACTATCGCCAAGAAGCACACAATACCCGGAAGTCGATCGGCGTGTATGAGGACATTCCTGTCCAATCAGCGTCAGAGTATGCAATCAAGTCGGTGGGTTGAGGACTTTGTGATCTGAGACCATGCTTGATTGTACCTTAATGTATCGTAGAACCCGTTTCAAGGTTGTGAAGTGAGGTTCTCGTGGATCATTCATAAAAAGACACCACTTGTTGGACAGCATACGAAATATCTGGTCGAGTAAACGTTTAGGTTACTGGAGAGCACCATCCAGACTGCGATAGAATGATGGGTCTGCAACGGAGGGGTCGTCATCAGGCAACTAACTTTGACTTTGTATCGACTGGAGTAAGACATGGATTGCCAGTTGTTATTGACGCACGATGAAGAATGTCAGCAATATAACTTTGCTGGCTAAGGAATATCTCGTGTCGTTATATGAACCGGAACGAGGCCAAGAAATGATGAAGGCGACCAAGATCAGAGATGTCGAAAGCGGAAGAAAGAGTCGAGTTGGTGTTGTCGACTAGCCGATGTTGATCCTGTAAGAATAATGTCATCGACGTACATAAGAATGTATGCCAATTGTTTGCCATCGTTGAATACGAACAAGGATGAGTCAGTGCGACTTTGGCGGAATCCAAGTTGCTTAACTGCAGTCGCAAATCTGGTATACCAAGTGCGCGGTGCCTGTTTAAGACCATACAATGAACGTTTAAGTAAACAAACATGATTGGGTTTAGATTTGTCGACGAAGCCCGGTGGTTGGTGCATATAGACTGTTTCTTCAAGATCACCGTGTAAGAACGCATTCTTGACATCTAGTTGACGTAGAGGCCAGTATCGTGATACAGCCAGATGAAGCATAACTCGTTATTGTTGCTGGTTTGATGACTGGGCTGAACGTCTCTGCATAGTCAATGCTCGGTTGTTGTGGTTTTCTGCTTTGCCCAGTCGATATTTGTTAACGTTTCAGCGTTCCATCTGCATTAAACTTATGGCGAAACAACCACATTGAACGAAGAATGTTAGTTCCCGAAGGAGGCCGAGGTACAAGAACCCAATTAACGCATTTATTATGAGCATCATGCTCCTCAATCATGAACCGTTCCAGTAAGGATAATTTGCAGCCTGCACATAGAGAGAAAGGAAGAGGAGAGATATTGTTTGTGTGAAGACAAAGAGGAACCCTGGGTTTAGTGATTCTGGTTTTACTCTGAGTGGACCATCGAATGATTATTTTGAGTGATAAGTGGTGTAGTTATGCAATTGTAGGAGGTGTGATAGAGGAAGGCGGAATGATTGGTGGTGGTGCCAAAGAAGGTGGAGGAGATGGTGAAGCTGGAAGACTCGGTGAATTAGGGAGACCCGAGAATAGAAAGATGTCCTCGACAAAGGTCACATGGCGTGAGATGATGATTATGCGAGTTGAAATATCAAGGCACTTGTATCCACGATGGTTGGATGGGTAGCTTAGGAAAATGCACGCCATTGAGCGAGGAGCAAGTTTGTGAGGAAAAGTAGACAAGGTGTTAGGAAAGCATAAACATCCAAATACTCGTAAGTGAGAGTATGAGACATGAAGATTGACTAGACGAGAGAAAGGAATAAGATTATTAATAGATGATGAAGGAAGGAAGTTAAGAGTGTGTACTGCCGTAAGAAGAGATTCGACCCAAAACGTGATCAGCATGTTCGCTTAAATGAGAAATGTACAAACAAGATTCTTTATGGTCTGAAGCATCCGCTTAGAACGCCCATTCTGTTGAGATTTGTGTGGGCATGAGAGACGAACAATAGTGCCGTGGCAGCCAAGTTGGTCAAGGAAGACGCGACTCTTGTATTCACCACCGTTATTGCATTGGAGGGCTTTGATAGATGTGCGAATTTGAGTGCGCACATAAGCTGAGAAATGAATATATTTGGCATAAGTATCACTTTCTGATTTAACGGATATACCCAAATAAAATGAGAAAAATGTTCTAGAAATAAAAGATAATATTTGTAACCCGAGTTGCTAGACACATGAGATGTCCATATGTCTGAATGTATTATTTAAAAAGGCTCAGTAACAACAGTTGAAGATGAAATAAAAGGAAGACGAACATGTTTATCCAACTTGCATGCATGACACAAACTTGTCACATCTGCATTTTATTAGAAAAAAAACTAAAGAATGTAAAGAACGACTGATAGAACCACCCGGGTGACCTAAGCGCCTATGCCAAAGAGATCCATCCGCAGTAAGAGCAAGAGGAGAATGCGGAGTCAGATGAGGCGTCACCGAGTAGAGATGTCCAGTGTTGTTACATCAGAGTAGTTTCATCCTGCTCAGAATATCCTTAACAGTGATTCCAAACGGATCAATTCGACAGTACACTTATTTCAGTGACAAATTGACAACAAAGATGAGGTTTTTAATAAAAGAAGGACAACAAGCACATTTTGAGTAGGAGTAAAGGAAGAGGATAGTGCAGCATTACCCTTTTAGTAACATGCGTAATAGATCCATTACCGTCTCGGACCGAAGGAGTGATACTCATGTTAAACACAAACAAGAGCATACCTGCCTGGGCAGTGATATGATTTGTGGCTCCGCTATCCATGTACCAGGATGAGTCAGATGGATTCTGTAAGCTTATAGTATTGAAAGCATGCGCAAGAGCTTGTGGAATCAGTGTGGGGACCCGGCTTCTGGTGTGGTGTTTTGAGAAACATGAGCTTGGTGTTGAGGTTGAGGCAAGTATGGTCCAAGAATGTTTTTCTGCTGAGGTACAAATGGTGGCGCTGCAACCGGAGAGTATGGAGATAGAAAGGGTATCATGGGATGTCCTCCAACATAGTAAGGAAAGGGAAATTGTTGTTGTGGAAAATTCCATGGTGGATAGGTGAAGTTCTGTGACACGAGGTTGTGGTTGTTGTTGTTATGGCGTCCCCTTCCACGATTTCCACGACCCCCACCTCTGTTGTTGTTGCGATGCCGGTTGTTGTTGTTGTTATTTCCTCTGTTGTTTATTTTTGTTGAAGTGACGGCTAGAGGAGTCAGCGGATGTTGTCGTCTGCAACAAACAACACAATTCTTCTCTTAGAGTGAGACACTCGATCTTTTCCTCTAAAAAAAATCAAAATCTTTCCAAGGAAATTGTGAATCTTTTGTTGTAAATATTATTTGATGTGTTAATCGATTTTGCTTCCGTAAGTCGATTCGTTTTTTCGCTATGGCAACATTGATGTGTGTTTCTCCAATTTCAAATTGGAGCATTTCATCAAGTTCTTTCTCTTTACTCTGTGAGATATCAAACAAAGTCCCACATTGGAAAAATAGACAAGGAGTGTCTAATATATAAAGAGATGTTCAACTCTAATTAGTACGATGCCTTTTGGGAAGGAATTCAAAAGTAAATCCATGTAGGCTTGTCTATTAGGCCCAAAATGGACAATATCGTACTAATGAGACAATAAAGAGTTGGACATGAGCTTTCACAAACCAAACAATTGGTATCAGAGCGGTATGACGAAAATCTGCAAGAAACCAAAATACTTTTTCAAGTAGGAATGGGATCCTTCAAATCGGAGAGGAGGTTTGTGACAGAAACTAGTGAGAAGATCATGGAACCTGTGATGTTGTGAGAGAAAGATTCTCAAAGGAAACCCTACAATTACTATACAAAATGGTGTCAAGTTGATTCGTTGAAGGAGAAACACACGAGATGAGTGTGGTCCTTAGTTTTGAGGAGGAGAATGTGAGATATCAAAAAAGTCTCACATTGGAAAATAGAAATGAGTGTCTAATATATAAAGATACTAGGGTAAACCCGCCCTACGGGTGGGTGAATAAATAAAATTTTATCCACAATTTTAACAACTTTTATCTGAATAAATAAATTTATAATTTTTACAACAATTTTATCTATATATTTTAAAATTTATCTTAGAAATTCTTACTTTTCTAATTATAATAAAATTTTAAAATATGATTGGTTTAATTTTCTTAATTTTTACTTTAGTTTAATTATAACCAATAAGACACATAGTTTTTTTTTTCAGTTACAAAACACTATGAAACATTATAGTTTTAAAACTTTCTATTTACTATTAATTTTTTTTAATATATATATTTAAAATCTTTATTTATTTGATTTCTCTTATTATGGTAATTAATTTTTAGGGTTAAATTGTTCGATGTTATGATATTCAACTTTAATTTCGTTGCAGTTAACTAAATTTCACAATATAATTTTAGGATTTAATGAGCTATTTTTATTTAGGCAGTGTGAATATTTGCTATGTATATGTAAAAATGTGAACATTATATGTCTTTTATTTATTACATTGAATCTCTTTATTATTTGAATCCTAAAACTGATTGTATTCTAGATATTTATTGGATGCAGTAGCTTAGATTTACGTTTTTATTATTTTCTTTTACATTTTATTCATGCAAAATTATTATTTTATTAGTTTTCCAACTTTTTGAATCTTAGTTTTAATTAATTATTAGTTCTTGGTTGTTTTTTTTTATTTTAATAATTATATGTTAATATTTTTTAACTTAAGTTTATACCTGAAAAAAAGAGAAAAAGTCTGTGAGATACAAAATTACAAAGTAAAAGCAATAACGTAAATAAATTCTTCTATTTGTTGTTATTATGATTTTTTCACATCTATTCTTGAAATTATGTATTATGAAATATTTTATGTACTTCAATAATTTTGTTGTTACATTTGTTATATATTTGTTTATATCTTGTTAGTTTTTTTTCTTATACGTTTCTGATTATGTATTAGTCTTGGGTTGTGGTTTTATCATTTTAAAATTATCTTTTTGAAGCTCAAGTTTAGTGACTAAAAATGAAAAAGTTATGTCAGATTCACACCTCAATTTATTTTAGTTATTCTGTAATGGAGTTATATATGTATTTATACAACTTTTCATTAAATCCATGTTATTCGCTCTTTTTATTTTCTTTTGTAAGTCTGGGTCCGGTGAAACAAACAAAATTCAATTACTTGCAAGTGAAGCTTGTTGTTACTGCCATCAAGGGACCAACTTGGCTCTAAACCAAGTCAGGTATCTCGCCTTTAATAGTTGGACTTATGCTTATTTCTCGACTCTGGTTGATAAAGGATTAGCAATTATGATGATGATAAATTGACCTTCATTACATTTACACGAAGCTATATATGTAATTTGTAAAACATTTGTTATTTGTCTTTTTCTTACTGCTATAACCATCTTTTATCTGTGACATTTGAGAACAACCAATTTATTATAAACTTGATTAACAACAATAGATTCCATGAATAAATTTATTGATAAGAAGTGGAAACTAAGAAGCTTTTGGAGAATAAGTGAGAACGATATAAAAGAATCATGTTTAAATTATTCATTTTGATTCTGAGCTTTCTAGTGGTTTATCGGCCAGACTGTTCTGCTTCCACCCAATTTACAACTTGGAATATCAGAGAGTGTGGAACTTTGTTAATATCTGCATCACCCGTGCCTTTACACTTCTTCATTCCCTTCTCCAGAGCCATTTCCATAAACCTTATGAACCAATTGCAGCTTCTTTCTCTATCTCTTTAGTCAACTTCGTTGTATTTCCCAACCCGGAAGGAGATGCTAGTGATGGGTTCTTGTTCTCATCGTTTGATCTCCTATATATGCTTACGGTTTGCTGCTGATTCGGAGCTATATTTCTTCTCTTAGATGCGGTTTTCTCCTGGTCAATAGGACCATGCTGAATTTCGTCAAATATTGAAGAATATCCATCGTCAGATTTGTTCTCATTAGCTGATGAAATTTCAGAAATTCCGCAAAGAACGCAGCCGAACAATTAGCTTGTGTTGATTTTCTCAGTTTAACTAACGTTTTGTATTTCCCTCCAAAACTTTATCACATTTTCAAACTTGAAACACACATAGAACCATACAATGAAAACAACAGAAGGAGACTGAGTTGTATACCTCAAATGATGAACAATTGTTTCAGTGACCGTAGCCTCTCTCCCTGCTTGAAAAATTATCTTCTGAGCTGTCTCTCGCTGCTGCACATCAAAAGACACCTCTCAGTAACACATATAAATTCATAAGAATGTAACAGATGACCACATAGAAGTTTCGACATGCTATGATCTGATCAACAGACAAATCAGTGGTATAATGCATTTTAAGATTTTTTCCAACCAGTCTTGAAGTGGTGTCGTAGAGTGGTGAGACGGTGAACATTGACGGTGGCAGCCGGCAGGCATTAGGGTAGACTGAGACAAATGTAAAGAAGAAAGCATATTCAACAAATCGTTTAAAAAACAAATTCAAAACCAAAAAAGTAAAATTTCTCAAATAATCCACAACCGACATAAAGAAATATGGGATGCTCATAGAAGAAACTTCTATGTCTTCAGGATTGAGTAGATGGAGTAGTGTGGTCACTTCCTGAAGGTGATTCTTTGCAATTGTTTGAGAAAATCCAAAAATCTCAATTATAAGTTCCACTGCTTGTCATCAACTTCAACATCTCAATCGTTGGAGGAGCAGCATCCGGTCTTCAAATCAGAAAAGGAAGATGGATGAATTGGCTATTTCTCAAAAAATAAGTTTATTGTGTTGTTTTGACTGATTCAGAAGATGGTTTTCAGAGGAGAAAGGCTAACCTTTTATACTCGCAGAAGAGAAGCTCACATCAAGGCTACATCGTGATTGATTGAATTAATAAGGGGTTTAACACGAAGAATCCGTAACTGAGAGGGTTTTGGTGAAGAAGATGGAGATAAAACGTTGCGATCGAACAAAGAGCAGAGATAACCCTAAAGTTCTATTCGACGGCGTAAAGAGAGGATTTCGACTTCTATCGGACTTGCCAGATAGTCTTTTTATCCAAACATAAAGCCCAAAATACATAGAAAAGCCCGCATCAATTGCACTCTCAGATGAATAAAACGGTGCGTGTTGATGTAAGAGACAGGTGTCATGCTGAGGTTGAACGAATTGATGATGTGGCAGCACCAAATGGGTTGAATCTCTTCTTTATATAAATAGATGTCGTACAACTCTAATTAGTACGAGACCTTTTGGGAAGGAATCCAAAAGTAAATCCATGCGGGCTTGTCAATTAGATCCAAAGTGGACAATATCGTACTAATGAGACAACAAAGAGTTGAACATGAGCTTTCACAAACCCAACATATTCCTGTTGTAGACTGATTTTTATAAAGTTCTGATCATAGTTGATCAGTTATCGCCAACTGTTTTTCTAGTATTATAAGTCTATTCTTTTGATAACTGTTTTTTTGGTATTACAAGTCTATTCTTTTTTTCTTAATTCAGCGGTCTGATTCAAGATCTCGTGAAGATAATTTTACGCAATCTTAAGTCTATCAATCCTTAGTGGGGCAGCATGGATCTTTGGTTGGTTTCACCGAGGACGAGGGCATGCTCCTCTCAACTAGACGAATATGTTAAAAGAAGAAAGGTAAAGGCGAAAACAGAGATGCAATTAGAGATGATGCTGGAAGATAAATCATCAAAGAACGTGTCAACTCAAATGTAATCCTTAGTGAACGGGAAAGATGTTCGGAAAGTTTTTTCGTAGATGGTGATGCGATTCGAGGCAGAAAAGACATATAAGGGTTTTAAATCAACTGAAGTTCAGCGGCAGAAAAGCTTCAAAACGGAAGGTAATAGGCTTGTGCATGATGGATGTGTCAGTGGACATCTCTGAAGATGTACATGCATATTTCTAAGTCGGTGACCAAACAATTTTTTTTTTACACATTTAGTGGACTTTAATTTTAATTATCTGATCCATCTTATTCACCCAAATAAGATTTCAACCAAATAAACTAATTTATGCCATATTTTTTCTATTATATATTGAATCATATATTAATTCATACAATCATGATCTTAACATTATATACATCTACATATTCAAATTCTTTAAATATTAACATTATACTTAAGATGTATTTTATTTAGACAGATTAAAAAGTGAGTATTTTAAATTTTACTTTTTAAGGTTTAGTGTCAAAATATCATATATCATAAACTCTAAACTTAGAAAACTTAGAAACATTAAATCAAACTTTAACCAATATGACACCGGGTTAAAACTATTGAACACAACATTTTAATTTTAAATCATTAAATTAAATTAAGTGAGTATAATAAGGTTCGATAAACAAATTATTATATTTTGAAGAAGGATTCAAAATTCTGTTTTTAAAACATGTTAAAATATGAACATAAATTATACAAAAATTTAAATTTATGATATTATAATTATTACTAAACAAAAATTATGTCAACAAGAAATTATCTCGTAGTTTTTTCAATATATATATATATATGTAGTTAGAAATAGGTAAAATGACCAATTAAAGCTCCAAAAGACAAAAAAAAAATATTTATCCTACAATTTCAAATGAATAATCATCATCGTTTTAGTATTGTCATTTAACAAAACATGATTATATATATCACTCACTTAGTAATAACTCAACTAATCTTGAGCTTTCGGTCTTCGTTTTAGTATCGTCATTTAACAAAACACAATTATATATATCACTCACTTAGTAATAACTCAATAATCTTGGGCATTCGGTCTTTGGGTCGGCTTGGGTCAATTTTCGGGTATAATCCTTCAGATCCTATACCATACATTTGGGATCCAACTATATATTTGAAACTTTTAGATTGGATTCGATCAGGTTTTTCGTATCCAGATCAGTTTGAGTATATAATAAAATATTTGTAAAATACATTTAATTTTTGGGTATGCAGAAGGTCCAAGTTTGATTTAGTATTTAGAACCCGAAAAGACTTGAAGTATCTGAATCCATCAAAAGTTTACCAAAACTCATCATAGATATCTATAATTTTAGAATTGACTAAAATAAACTATTATTAATTAAAATTAAAAAATTTCAACTCTAAATTCAACATTTAAAGTTCATATAAGTTGAAAATGTTACAACAATATAATAAGATTACAAAAAATATTACAACTATATCATAAATTAAAATATAGAAAAATATAACATATGGAGTTGTAGTCTTGATGGGTTTTAGGTCGGATATGAATTTATTCATATTGGATTGAATCTATTCGGTCGGTTCTTTCTGGTCCAGTTATGCTCGCATTGTTTCTTTTCGATTATGGTTCTTTCATGTTGAGGAATATTAGACCTAATGAGGAACTTGTAAATTTTTTTGTTTGGTTTCAGATCTAATATTTCTGATCAGTTACTGTTCAAAATTTTGGGTCCAGCTAAAATACCCAGATCTAAACACAACAATCCCAAATTGTTTTTTTTTTTAACCACAATCCCAAATTGTTATCTAACAATATCTGAAATAAATCATAAATTTTATCCAATAACAATTGGGCCGAGATTAGGTAAAGCCCGTGAGCGCAAAAGCTAAAAGGAAAAAAGAAGCGGTTCAAATGAAACCCTCGATTTCCTTAAGCTTCTGTTCCAATTTTGATTCGGTGGAGGAGGACGAAAAGAGTGTTTCAGTCACTGTGAGAATTCGTCAACCTTCTCCCTATCTACTTCCTTTCTTCCCAGGTGCCTTTCCCACAATTTTCTTTTTTTTTCTTCTAATTTTGTAAAGATTCCCGAAACTCGCGACTAGAGGGTTTGTAAAAATCGTATTCTTTTGTTAAAAATCTGAAATTGACTGCGTAAGTAGACAATATTTCATTTCGATTTCGTTGTTTGTTTGGTAACCCTCGTCCAAATATTTCGATGCTTTTGGCATTGGCATAGAGTTACTACGGTTAAACATGAAAGCCTTCTGGGTTGGATTAGAGAAGTGAGAAGTCAATACAAAGGTGCCAACTTTTTTTAAGGCAAAAGGGTTCTTGTTTTGTTATGCCTTCATTTGTCTCTTTGGCTTTGAGTTTTCCTCTTCTTTGTCTGGTGAAAGTTCGTTTGACACTTGGATTATTGCTATACTTTCTTGTTTATATAAAACACTGATGCTGCTGAAACAGTATACCAATGATCATAAACCTATGTTCATTTCTTTTGTTTTTATGCAGTTCGTATTTGATAATATTCTTATATGCGTGAATTGGTATAGGTATGCTGTTATAATGGAATCGACAACATTGGAGAATATAACAGAAATGGAGAGCGAGAGAGTTGAACAAGGCACATACAAGGAAGTTGAGACTGAAGAGCAAACTCAAGGATAACGTTGTGGGAACCAATAAGAAACTAAGACTGAAGAACATAATCAGGATGCTGATATGGAAACCGAGAATAAGAATCCAGGAGAGACTGTCGGAGAGGAAGATCCAGTAAGCGAACATAAGGATCCTCCTTCTCCCATGATCACTGAAGAAGGTATTTCTCATGTTTCTATCCTTGAAAAGGCGGCCGACGATGATGATGATAATGAGAAAGAATTCCCAATTAGAAACAAGCCTGCATCTAAGTCCTCCTTCTTCAGTGGCTATAGATCCTGAAGAAGGGTTAAAAAAGACTGCTGTGGAGACAATGTTGAACAGAACATTGGATCCATCGAAGTAAGTTCGGGTGTCTTGAAAAATGATGGAGATTCTGTCATGGTTGAGAAAGATACTCCAGTAGTCCATGACGAAACGGCCACAGTGCCTTATAGCAAACTCTCAGAGGAAAAAGGATCGCCACATCATCATGCTAATACTGTGATGGTTCAGGAAAAATCTACAGAAGAGCATGGCATTGCATCCTCAGGAGACTTTAACGAGATACAGTCACTTTTGATACCAAACTCTCGGAGGACAAAGGATCACCCCTTCATCATGCTGATACTGTAATGGAGCAGGACAAACTTTCCCAAGAACATAAAATGGCACCCTCAGAAGATCACTACGAGATTACAGTTACTTCTGATACCAAAATCTCGATGGGAAAGGATCACCCGTTCATCATGCTGATACTGTAATGGAGCAGAACAAAGATGCAGATGAACATGACATGATATCCTCACGAGATCATAACGAATTTCCAGTAACTACTGATACCAAAGATGTTGAAGATAACAATGACAGGCTAGACAAGGGCGAGGCAAACAACATGAATTTGGATGACCATGGAAGTGAGCCGGTCTATCATGATCAAGGAACCACAACGAAGGATGAAAAAGAGCCAGATGTGCCTGTTTCTGAGACCGAATCAAATCTGGAGAATAAGCCATCCGAGCCTCTCATAGAAACCTCAGTGAACGTGGAAAAGGTGCCAGACATGCCTGCGACTGAAAAATTTGGCAGAAAATGACCAAAACTCTGATGTGTTGGCTGCTGGAGTTTCAGGAAACTGTGAAAAAGGGTTATCTTTCTTGCCCACTACCCAGACTTCATCTGACCATAACGAAAGATTTGCTACGCTTGAGGCTGAACGTATGGAAGACATGGAACTTGACGTCCCTGATTCTATGTTGGTTACTGATGCTAGTATTGACCTCCTAACAACAACGATGTCAATATCGAGGTTCCTACTAATGCTGAAAATAAAGATGATTCTATAGTGTTAGTACCTGAGGGAAATGATGCTGATATTGAGAGTGAATTAGTGCGAGGTGAACCTGGTCCTCCATGTGTTGCATCTTCTGATACAAAGTCTGAAGTGGGGGTAAGTGGTGGTTTGAATAATGGGGTCCATAAAATTGGTCCGCCATCACCTGGTTTAGAGAGGCCCATGAGCCCAAAGCGCTCTTTCCCTCTTGGATGATATGTCGGAAGGCAATGAATCTGGAACGGAGGAGGATCAATCTGCTTTTATGAAAGAATTGGGTCACTTCTTTAGAGAGAGAAACATGGACTTTAAACCTCCAAAATTTTATGGAGAGGCACTAAACTGCCTTAAGTAAGCTTGCTTCCCATCTTTACTGTGTTTAAGAATTTCAGTGGGAGCTTATATTCATTCAATTTCTTTGGCGCTAGGTTGTGGAGATCTGTAATTAGATTGGGGGGTTATGACAAGGTACGTCCCACTGTTAATGCACCTCACAGCATCTCTCTTGACGAGCAAATGTGGCCTTTCCATTTCATGCCTTCTTGATCCTCTTACATGATTAATTTATGCTTTATTCTGAACAGGTTACTGGATGCAAACTATGGCGGCAAGTAGGAGAGTCTTTCAGCCCCCCAAAGTAAGAAGAATTTTGTCGTTTACCATTGCCTTGTGCTTTTTTTTTGTGCACCAAGGCCTTGTGCTTGTCCTATCAGTGGATTTGTTTGCATATTCCCAGATTGTGTTCTAATTAATTGCTCAATTGTTTGTCCAGGACATGTACAACAGTGTCATGGACTTTCCGAGGTTTTTTACGAAAAGGTGAGATTATAATATGTGATTTCCATTCTCCTTGCTTTTTTTTCCCTAGCACTCTGGCTTTTGTATACACTGGCATGGGGCCCTAATACTTCAATTCTCTTTGTAAGATAATTGAAATGATTGAACAGAGAACAAGTGTGAATCCTCTGGAGATTTATTTTCCTAATTTACATTAACATCTTGTAATGTTATATCGTATCTTCATTTTTTCTAGCTCTTCTTGAATATGAGCGGCATAAAGTAATGGAAGGTGAAGTACAGATACCTCTTGCTATTGAACCAGAACCAATGAATATTGATAATCAGGTATGGTGAATATGATATCATGCATCTGTAGTTTTTGTTTGATCTTCTTCTTATGATTAAATGTTTGTGTTTCATAACTTAACCTGCTGTCATGTAGGCTTCTGGATCTGGTAGAGCGAGGAGAGACGCAGCAGCACGTGCTATGCAAGGTTGGCATTCACAGCGTCTTAATGGGAACGGTGAAGTTAATGACCCTGCATTTAAGGTCCGACAGAATCTTGTTACCAAACATAGGTTTCATTTTAAGTTCACTCAACACCTTTGTTGTCATCATCTGAACCGCACGCTTCTTTTTGTAATTGTAGGATAAGAATTTAGTTCTTCATCAAAAGCGCGAAAAACAGATAGGAACATCCCCTGGTATGAGTTCGGTTCAATGAAGAAGAAAGTCTTCGTTTTCATTTGTATGATTGAAGCTTTGACTCAGTTTATTACTTACATTCTCACAATGTCATCAGGGTTGCTTAAACGCAAGAGGTTATCGTCTACTGAACATGTTGCAAAACATGCCATCCATGTGTCTAATACTATGTATGGTTTATTAGTTTTGTACTCTTGAGTTCTCAACAGGTGATACTTCACATCTGAATCCTATTCCGTTTTGTTCAGGTTGGATGTGACAGTTGTTGATGTTGGACCACCAGCTGACTGGGTAAAGATTAACGTACAGAGGACGGTATGTTACTTTCTTGAAAATCTGAGCAATCAGTTACCTGTTTTTTATATATGTATTAATTAAAAACCTCTTCCAATATCCGCAGCAAGATTGCTTTGAAGTGTATGCATTAGTCCCAGGACTTGTCCGTGAAGAGGTTAGCTCTCTCACACACTTGGAACAGAATATTTGTACTCGATTTGAAACTCTCTGTTTTGTTTAACTATCTTGGCAAATAATAACACAGGTCCGAGTCCAATCAGATCCGGCAGGGCGGTTGGTAATAAGTGGTGAACCAGAGAACCCTATGAATCCCTGGGGAGCTACTCCTTTCAAAAAGGTAATTCTCCTTTGGTTCCCTGATGATTCAGAACATGTTGCAAAAACAAAACATGGTGATTATATAGTATGTTGAATGACATTTTTGTTATAACTTTTGTCTTGAATTGTAGGTGGTAAGTTTGCCTACAAGAATTGATCCGCATCATACATCGGCTGTGGTGACCCTGAACGGCCAGTTGTTCGTCCGTGTACCACTTGAGCAATCTGATTAGAAACATTTTACAAATCCTTGAAGATCAAGAAAGAATGTTAGAATAGTTGTGAGTCTTTTGTCTGTATATTAGCATGATTGAGAGTATAAACAACCTTGAGAGAGAACCCACTTTAGGATACTTTAATTCAGCTATCTACTTTATCATCTCTCCTCTCTTTGATTAGATCTTAAAAGTCGCCATTTATAGGCAGCACAGGTTCTTTTAACATTTCAAATCTACAACCTTTTTATTATTTAGTATTTTGTCCTCATTTTCTTTATCGTTTAAGTACATTTTATTTTGAGAAATTGTACCCTATAGGCTATAACCAAGAAAAAACCCAAATTAGGGAAGTACCCAAAACTCCCTTCTCTCTCCCTATATCTATCTACTCTTTCTAGGAATCTAATTTTGTTTTTTCTTTTTAGTTATTTCACCAATTCTCCCTTTTATTTTGGATTCTTTGTGTTTGTATTCTCCGTAAAAAGCCTTAAAGATATGTTATGTTTCATCTTCTACTCTGGTTAGTCTTCTATTATGAGAGATTGAAACAATATTTGTACATCTTCTAATTATTTAGTTTTGATCATGTATATTAAGTAAACAATTTGAAATTGAATAACAAGTAGCAGATAAATTAATCTATTATTTAATTATTTTTGATTGTGAAGCGTGAATAAAATAAAATAAAAATAAACGTAAATCATTTTAGGTCATTTAAATCAAGTGACTGAGATTATATATAGTAATTGGTGATAATTGATTTTTTTTTTCAAGTTGACAATTTGTGTTAACCACTTAATCCATGATGTCAATACGTATGTTATGTTGTTTTATCACATCTTTAAAATTTTATTTCACGGAGCGGATCTCACAATACATGGAATCACAATTTTACATCATGATGTCTAAAATGGAGTCACAATTTTACAGAATGGATGTCTAAAATGTTTCAGCATGTCTTGGTGTCTCTTTTGGACCTCAAACGTGTTGATGAACCGGTGGGTTTAAACGTGTTGAGCGAAAATTATGTCAGTCGACTCCAGCCTCGGCTTCTCTAACAGTGCTCTGACTATTGGGCTTCTTTTGCTGGTCTGGTTGGTTAGGAGTGATTTTCACATTGGTTTTCAGAAGCACGTTATATTATTGATGATGAAGGAATTCAAGAATCATCAACAAAGGCTAAGGGAACATCTAAAAAGGCTAAAAGAGAAAGTGGCAACAAATTAGAGAACATGAAGAAAGAAAGCACAAAGGCAAAGCATTAGGAGGCTGAGCAGGTAAAATGATCTTGTCTTGGTATCTAATCTAACTTCAGTTTGTACAGAGGATGTTGTCTTTAAAACCGTAGATATTAATCTTTAGTTATGCAATTGTATTAAATTTTCAAGTAACTTTTATGTCAAGTAATTATCAAGTAATTTTCATTCAGAAAATATATTAATGAATGATTATAGATGGACGTGAGTCTCGAAATCATGCAAAATAATATAAAATTATACTCTCTCCGTTTTTTTAATTGACGTTTTAGAGAAAAATTTTTGTTCAAAATTATTTGACGTTTTCAATTTTTTATGTAAAATTTATTAGTAATTAATATTAGATGACCAATGATATAATAGTTCCTATTTTATTATTGGTTGTATTGTAGTTAGGTAAACAATTAATGATGTTTTGTTTAGAAAATGATAAAAAAATAAGTGTTTCTTAATTTACGTGTATAATCCTAGAATGTCAAATAAAAAAACGGAGGGAGTATAACTTAACGGAAGATTTCTTTACAAGAAAAAACTCAAAGTCAAATTATTGTATCAAATATAGTACTTTAAACTATATTTTATGCATTGGAATGTATCTCAAATTTTAAAACATAAAACAGTTTCAAACATATATCTATTTTAAAACAACATGACAAATACTATATATCGCCGTTTACAACTCTTTGTTTCAACTATTTTATATTCAATTGTTATCCATATTTACAGAATATTTAACTGATATAACTATTTTATTTTGATTGATAATTTTCAAATTGCAGTTTCAGCATCAAATACTTAAAAACAGTCATTTGGATGGGTAGAATATGGTAAGAATCTTTGCATTCAATTAGATTATCTTAAAATCAAATTGTTTTATTAGGACCCATGTTCACCCCCACCCCTATCTTTGATAACTGTAATTAAACAAACCACTTTGACATTTTTTACCCCACTAAATCACCCATCCATATCCTGTCTACGTTATATTTTTCTATGTATATTAAAATTACTCAGACAACTTTTTCTTCTCTACGTTCCAGACTTCTTTAGATCCTTTCAAAGTTTTACTCTTTTCTTTACATAAGAACTTTGTTTCTGTCTCGGGTTTAGTGACAGAAAACATGAAAACCTTCCTACTTTCCTCCTTGCATATTACAAACAAAAAAAATGAAGATAATTGTAGCCACACCAAAAAAATATCATGATCAATTTGGTAGCAGTCTACAAATCATCAGTCAAAGAGCGTTTGAAGCAACTGTTTACAAGCTATCCACACCTGTTAAGTCTTTAGTTGCTCTTTCATTGGCTGTGACTGCACCTCCACCCAACAATGATCAAAGCGGGAGTAGCTTACAAATCATTGATCGTTGTGTCTTTGAAGCGGCAGAGAAAAATATACCCAAAACTACTAAAGCTTCTGTAAGTTCTTCATGGGTACGCTCGCTAGATCTGTCTTGGGGAAGTGCTCATGGTGTTGTTTACTTAGTCATACGAAATGATTATGTGAATGGTGATTCTTTGCCATCAAAAGTGCACCTATATCATCTTCTTTCAGTCTTTGTGATGAAGAACGAATTTTGAAAGATCTTTCATATCCTCATATTATATCTTGCTATGGTAGCAATATAACACCAGCAGAAACTCGACCCCTAGGGAGCGACTACAACTTAATCCTTGAGTATTGCAGATTTTCCCAAGTTCAGAGGAACCGGGATGGTGGAGTCCGATGTTCAACTATTTGCTCTAGACATCCTCAAAGGTATCAACTATGTACACTAAAATAAAATCCTCCACTGTGATATTAAACCCACAAATATCTTGCTCTAACCGGTTCATAGCTCATCTATAGTTGGTTGTTTAAGGCCTAATGAATTTGAGCCAAAGCTTGCTGATTTTGGTTTAGCATTGAGAAAAACTTCAGATGAGTATGGGGATGGTTGTGGATTTGCCCTATTGTACATGGCTCCAGAGCTTTTACATTCTGGAAATTTGGATTATTGTGCAGATATATGGTCCTATGGATGCCCTATTTTAGAAATGTTTACTGGGAAAAAGCCTTGGAGTGAACTTTGCTTAACTGATAGGAAGAAACTGAAAGATGTTATTGGCAACAGTCATGTCTTACCTGAAATACCCATGTGGTTATCTGAGAATGCAAGAGACTTTTTAGGAAAGTGCTTAGAAAAAAATCCTCAAAAAAATATGATTCTATGAATTTGTTGGAACACAATTTTTGCCTCAACCTTTGGTCACTCCTACTAGAAAGAGAAGAGGCTACTGAAAGTTGAAGATAGTGGGTCTAGGGCTGAGGAGGAAGACTTTCAAACATATTCAAGCAACGTTGGTGAATTTTTAATTTTTATACTTATGTAAATTATTTTTTTGTGTACATTTTTATTTTTGTAGTATCAAATGCACTTTTTAATTTTCCGTTCAATGTAATATATTTCTTTTTATGATTAATCAAGTATTTTAAACGTCAATAGAATTTTAATATCGTTTTAAATATGACAATTACACTATAAATAGTTTTTATGGCCCATAAAAGCATTTGATGTTATGGCAAGAATATTTATTCATGAAAAAATAACAATTTGGAAAGGATTATTATAATATTAATAATTACATTTAAAATCTAATATTTCGAATTAATTATTATTCTATAGTGAATAAGTAATTTTATAGGTAAAATAGTTCTAATATAAAATGTGAAATTGGTTATACGTGAAAAAGTAAACTTAAAAATGATGAATGAAAAAAAAAAAACGACATCTGATAGTGCGTAGTCCAATTATATACAATATTCAATTATTCCACTTCTAAGCACTTTATGTGAAATAATTAAAAACAGTTTTCATAATTTTTGTTTAGGATAAGAGGGAAGTTATAATTTTAAAATAACCCACTTTTTATAACTTCCTCACGAAGTATCAAATGCCTGAAAAGGTTTTGTGCGCAGGTTCAGAGTCCGTCCTTATAATCCAGAAGCTATCACACGTTTAACATAGCAAAAAGGGCAAGTTGGAAGAATGAAGATTTCCAATCCCAAAAAAAGGAAGAAAATGAAGAATACAACAGCAACATCAATAGACAAAACACAATCTGTAGCATTGGTATTGGGATTTTAATTACACTATCAAATCAAAACAAAAGATGAATTCTGCATCTAAATTATCATGTGGTGTACTATGTGTTACAGAAAAGAAATCGGAAGTTCTTCCAACAGTTTTCAAAGAAATCTATAAATCAAGGAAAGCAGCCACTAACTGATATTACAAATGGTACACATATTACTTTGTGCCATAAGATTTTTCCATCTACATTAACAACTAATTCATATCTTTCGTTCAAGCAACCAATATGAATATTCAAGATTTGGAAAAAAGTCCAAATGCAGCAGCATTCAAATTGCAACAGCCAGAGCCAAAATACAACTTATTGCAATGGTAAAATAGTGTATTCGAAGAGCATCGTATCAATGATATTCTTCCTACCATCTTCTAATTTTCTTACTATTAAAAAATAGAAAATATAACGCCATTCACTTCAAGTGCGTTTGCATCTTCTTAAAGGTTGTATCAGGTACGATCCTAAATAATATTTCTACAGTTAGTTAACTAACTCTAAAACATTTAAACTTTTATATTAGACAGCTCAATTAAAAATTGTCGAATAGCATAACTTCTGAACTCTTACTCAGGGACAACACAAAGCTGTAGCTCAAATACTCCACTATTTCGTTGCAGTTCTCAACAAATTCGAACCAGATCAGTAAGTTCATTACTATATCAAGTTTCATGTTTTTTTTTACTTTGTTGTTGTTTTAACAGGCTATGAATACTACGGTGATGCAATTTGGCTGTGTGAACACTGTAATGCTTTGATGTGGTACAACGAGCGATAAACAAAAGAAGAAATAGTATACCTCCACAGTTCTCAATGTGTTGTATGCATGGAAAAATAGAATTGCCTCCCCCTCCAGTGTCGGCTCAACTACTTTTTGATCTTCTATTCAAAGAAGACAGTGACATCATTAATTTCATTGAGAACATAAGGGCATATAATTCAATGTTTGCTTTTACCTCTATGGGTGGAGATATTGATGCTTCTGTGAACAATGGACTTGGACCTTTTGTCTTAGGCTTCATGGTCAAAACTTTCATCAAACTGGAAGCTTGATGCCTGAAGAAGGACCCCCTCCTGCTTTTGCACAGTTGTATATATTTGATACTGAAAATAAAGTAAGAAACGGAATCTCAGCTTCAGGTAACTCATTAAACTATTAAATATTATATTTGCATATAATTAATGATCAATGTGGTTTTACCTTTGTTACATAAGGTACCCTTTTAAATAATTACTAATACATAAACCTTGATATTTCAGTTCAAAACAAAGAGCACCAAATTCTCAGTCTAGAACCCTACGTGATGATATTGTGGAAGCTATTAGATCTATGTTGGATGAATGCAATCCATACGCAAAGATACTCAGAACCGCAAGGGAACGATTTGGTGATGCATTACATTCATCTGATGTGAAGATAATTTTGATTTCTGGACGTGGGACAACTGAAAAGACCTATAATCTTCCCACAAGTTCTGAAGTTGCTGCATTATTTGTGGGAGATTTTGATGAATAAATTGATACTTGAGATATTTTGTGGAAACAAAAGGGAAAAAAATTGACCAGGATAAGTGAGCTTCACCCTGCCATATCTACCTCTACAATATCCATTGTTATTTCCATTTGGTGAAGATGGTTATCATATTGATCTAAATCTCAAGAGGACGACAACAACATCAAAAAGCCATGATCTAAAGTGAGCATGAGGGAGTTTTTTGCATACAAAATTTTGAGCGCTATAACCAATTCAGTGCTCTTATGTTCTCCAGGAAATTCTTTCAGCAATTTATGGTTGATGGTTTTAGAATGATAGAAGCAGAAAGAATTAGATATCTCAAGTTAAACCAAAAGGCATTATGTGCAGACAAATACAGCAGTGTTTCAGCTTATGCAGCATGTGGAAACCAAGATTCTACAAAGTGTGGGAAGAGAATCGTCTTACCTTCAACATATGTGGGAGGTGCACGTTACATGCGAGAAAAGTACATGGATGCAATGGCTGTTTGTCAAAATTTTGGATATCTAAAATTATTCGTTACATTCACTTGCAATCCTAAATGACCAGAGATTACAAGACATCTACAACAATGACGACTAAAATCTGAAGATAGAGCTGACATTTTGTCACGTGTCTTCAAGATGAAGTTGGATAGTCTCATATTTGAAATACATAACAAAAAACTGCTTGGTGAATCAAGAGAAGGTAAGTTATCAGTACTATTTTAGTATATTTTAGTGTGACACGAATTTTATTTAAATTTTATAAATATAATTTGACTTTATTTTTTTTGTTATTGAACAGTAATATATACAATAAAGTTTCAGAAACGAGGCATTCCACATGCACACATTTTGCTATGGCTGAAGCCGCGTTCAAAAATGCCTACAACAAGTGACATCGACAAAGTAATTTCTGTTGAAATTCCTAATCAAGCAACTGACCAAATACTCTATGATATAGTGAAAAGAACTCATGATTCATGGTCCATGTGGGTTAGCAAATCCACAATCACCTTGCATGGACAAAGGGAAATGCACCAATAAATTCCCCCAAAGACTTCTCGAATGATACATATATCAATAAAGATGGTTTTCCAATCTATCGCAGAAGAAATGATGGGCGTTTTGTTTAAAAGCGGAGTTCCTATAGACACCGGTTTGTAATTCCTTACAATCCCCATTTACTCCTCAAGTATCATGCACATATAAATGTTGAATGGTGCAACCAGAAAAGAGTAATCAAGTATCTGTTCAAATACATCAATAAAGGTAATGATAAAGTCACTGCAGTAGCAACAATTCCTAAAGAGGTTCCAACAAATGAGGTGGGAGGTGAGACGATTGTTATAGATGAAATAAAGCAGTACTTTGATTGCAGGTGATTTTTTAAATTCACTAAATTCTTATAACAATCTTATTTTGTTTAAGTATTCAACTGTTAATCTACTTTCGTTTTTAAAGATTTGTTCAAAAGGTATGTATCACCTGGTGAATCATCATGGCGAGTATTTGGGCTTTGAGATTCATCACAGCAGCACAATTGTGCAAAGACTGGCAGTTTATTTACCAGGAGAGCACTATGTGACATACGAAAGTGATGATGATGTTGACAATATTTTAGCAAAAGAGGCAAATCAAACGTCACAACTTTCAGAGTGGATGAAAATGAACGAACGAGATGAAGAAGCAAGATAGTTGGGTTACATCGAGTTTCCATTATTCTTTGTCTGGAACAAGAAGCATAAAGAATGGACTAAACGTAAGAGGAATACAACTGTTGGGCGAATCCATTTTGTTTCACCAGGTGTGGGACAATTATTTTATATATGGCTGTTTCTTGCAAAGGTCCAAGGTCCATAAAATATAGAAACCACATGTTTTGATATTAACTTACATATGATCCCATATTAACATAACCGACACAATTTAAAAATAAAAATTCTGACTTTGCTATAGCATGTTTTCATGTGTTATTATAAGTTAAATAGGTTCTAAATGTTTGATTAATAATATGTGCTGGTTGGCAAATAATATATACTAGATGATTACCCGCGCGCATGCGCGGGGTGAAATTAATATATTAATTATCGTTGAATATTAATCTTGATTATTCAACCATGATGTCAAAACGTATAGTTATGAATCGTCAATATAACGTTGATGAGTAGGGTGATGTTTGTTGATATATTTTTTTAAACTTATTTAATTTACATTGAGCTTCAATGATATCATTCAAATGTTATAATTCACCATCTCACTTCGATATGAAAAATCATATTTTTGAAATGATATGATCAAGTAACATTTGAGATCCATGCTTGCGCAGAATGAAGATTAATTATGTATAAAAGTTATTTGTAGATAATATTATTTATTTGGGAAATTAGCAAGGATAACCATAAGAAAAAAATAATTTGGTAAATGACCATAGCAACTACATGGCTAGAATACACTATATATATTATGTATTAATTGTTGTTATACCCCTTTATATAAGTATGTGTAGTGGTTTTGTTTTTCTTTTATTTTTTTATTTTGTTGTAAAATGTTTTCCCCTCTAAACTTATTTATCTTCTAGTTTTATTTAAAATAATTATCTAAATTTATAAAATACTAACAAAAAATATAGATTTTTTTCTATTTATGATGTTTTTTGAAAATTATATATATATATATATTTATAACATTTGATATATCATGTTAGATTAAGAAATCAAATTAAAGTCTATACTATATCATAAATTCATATAGTATAATCTAATTTCTACTTCAAATGATACCTCATACTTAAAACATAAAGATTAAAGAATTTGATGTGAATTGATCAATCTAGAGTTTTAACTCAACTAAAACTCTACACAGTTTCTCATATTTTCTATATTTTTCGTGTTGTTCTCTCATCGAACAACCAATATGTAATTAATTATAATATATTGAAAATATTATATACTATTCTATACTATCTTACACATTTAAATAGTATAGTAAGATTTTTTTCAAAATGAGATATAATTTTGTTGTGTTCTTTGCTATTTGGAAACATAGAATTATATACAATCATTTCTTTTCTCTCTCTCTCTCTCTCTCTCTCTCTCTCTCTCTCTCTCTCTCTCTCTCTCTCTCTCTCTCTCTCTCTCTCTCTCTCTCTCTCTCTCTCTCTCTCTCCCTCCCTTCCCCTCCCCTCCTCTCTCTCTCTCAACTTTTTATTTGTTTGTCGCTCCATTTATTCTATAATGTACACCATAATGTGTGAAACCTAAAATTTAAGTAATGTTGTTAACATACCATACTATTATGGGCTATGCAAATAGAATAGTATACGCATTTAGAACATATTAGGCCGCACTTTACACTTATGTCTATGGACCCTACTATTTGTTTCATATATTGACGCGCTGTGAAGGAGAGAATGATCCACATTTTGCACAATTATCTTCTCACTTCTGGTAACTTTTTTTATGGTTATTTGCCTATTTTTTTTTCATTATGGTTATTCCACCAATTAACCTTATTTATTTTGTATTAATTTACATATTATGAAATAATAAATTTATTGAATAATTGAGGAGCGAATAGCTATTACGTATACAATTAAATTCGAGTAATAACATAAATAAAAACAATCTTTCTTTTTATTTACAAAACTTTTGTTGATAAAAAACAAAATAAACCATTTATTTATGTTATATAGTATATAACTAAATCAAATGATATTGATATAGAAATATAATATATTTAATATAAATATTTATTTATTGAGGCTTGATACTCATATGATTTTATTAACATTTTTATATTTGTTGTGACAAATATATTATTTTTATTAACATGTTTATGTATTTTATATATATAATATATATATATATATATATATATATATATATTAATCTAAACGATATTGAAATAAATGTATATATATTAAATGAAACTTCATATTTACATGATTTTATGATCATTTATATCTTGTCATAATAAAAAGTTAAAGAATTGATCAAAACAATTTCATCGTAGATTTTTAAGAGCCTTAGTAATTTACATTAAAAATTTAAAATATAGCAAATTAGAAAAATTTAGATTTTTATTATATACTTATGTGATTTTTAAATGTCTTTCAAGAATAAAAAATTGAACAAAAATGATGAAAGATACATATATTTTTATCAAATATTTATTATTCAAAATCATTAGTTGTCACATATTTGTTAATCATATTAAATAATTCCATAGCTTTTATTTAAGGAAATAATAGTAATTATTATTTATACATGAATAACTAATCTGATAATTATTTTTAATAAAAGGTATAATATATATTAGATGGACTAACTTATTTTTTTTTAAGATTTTAAAAATTATTGTAGTGATAACATGTAACTACCAAAAAAGCTCGTATATATAGCTCCATGATTAATATATATAAGATTTCTCATTGTAGTGATAACATAATATTTCTCAATACTGCTTTTAAGGATTTTAATATTCTAGGATTAATATATATAGCTAGTATATTAATATGTTATAATGACATGTGTGTACCAAAATATGTTGTAATGATCCATCTAAGTATATAATTAACATATATATATATATATTTTATATGATATATAGTTTAATTTAAAAAATATTAAAGTATATATATAATCTGAATATATATTAAATAATAATTAATATTCATATGATATTATGATCATTTGTATCTTTTTATAACAAAAAAAAATAAAAACATTGTTCAAATTTTTTTGATTGTAATGCTTTTACTGTTTTAGTAATTTATAGTTGTTTTTAAAAATTCATAATATAATATGTAAGAATTTTTTTTGATTTTTATTATATGGTTAATTTGATTGTTTTATTTTTTAATAATATAAATTAAAAATTTGTGAAGAATACAAAATATATTATCAAATCTTTATTATTCAAAACATTAATTGTCACATATATGTTAATTATATTAGGTAATTCCGTAGTTTTTATTTAAGGAAAGAATGTTAAATATCCTTTTATGCACTACCAATCAATATGAATGTTAATTTAATAAAAGTATAGTATATAATTAGATGGACCAACTTTTTCCTAAGGATTCTGAGAATCATCCTGGTGATGACACGTGGCTACACTAAAAGTTCTAATGCTCCAGGATTAATATATAGGGGATGTTACATCTCCTTTTATCCAGGTTCTGGTCAATTATTTTATCTAAGGCTGCTACTAACCAAGGTTAAAGGTCCTACAAGTTTTGAGGATATAAAACTTTAGATGGAGTTTTGTACCCGAACTTTCAAGATGCATGTTATGCTTTAGGCCTCCTTGACGGCAACCAGGAGTATATTGATGCTATCATAGAAGCTAGCAATTGAGGATCAGCTGATTACACGTAAACTGTTTACAAGGCTATTAAGCTCACAAAGTTTGTCACAACCTAAACATGTTGGTCAGAAACATGGCACTTTTTGCATAGGATATACTATATATACAAAGAAGAATTCACCAAACCCAAATTTTAAAAATATAAGTTGTTTTACCATTCTTATATTGTTTTTTATTGGTGATTTTTTATTGTTTATTTGCAGAACTAGAGTTATCGGAAGCCCATGTAGAGAATCTAGCATTTCTTAAAATCGAGAATCTTCTACGGTCAAATGAGAGTAGTCTAAATAACCATCCTTCATTGCCAGAACCTCAGAATAATAATGTTCCATCTTCAGTCAATAGATTGTTTGGAAACTATTTTTGTCACAGTGATTTTCTCGACCTGTCCGGTGGCTTCTTCCGGCCAAACCGCGTGTCGTCTTGATCACTGTGACTATATCATTGTAAAG
>CAJHQP010007826.1:0-30138 GCA_905132765.1 Moricandia arvensis
GGCTTTTTGCAAAATTGACTCAAAACTCAAAGTCAAACACAAAACTAACCTCTCCTTTTTTTTGTCATTTCTTGTGTCCAATTCACCCCATATGTTCACATTATTTACGAAAATGCCATTGTTTTTTTTCTTGTTTTTTTTTCTGAAAATGACATTTTTACTCTCTCAACCTCATCATCTTCAAATATTTACAATATTGCCATTGCCATCAATACCACAACCACCATGAACAACCAATTTGAAGCTCTTAATGCACCTAAAATTGATTGACACTACCTAAAATTGATTGGCACTAAATGTTATGAACAAAAAACAACATCTCTTTAACTTTGTCTCCATATTCATCCAAAAAATTCAAGCTTTTGATTCTAATTTTTTTAGGCTTGGTAGAGCCATTCAAGCATACTAATCTTCGTGGGTTACTTTCGTTTGAGGTTCTGGGTGGTTGGAGAGGACTATTTGTGCTTAGGAAGTCATCTCACTAGTGAAAGGTATGAAATTGAAAATTTTTTCAGATTTGTTCGCGTCGAAGACTTACCCGTAAGTCGTCTGGCTGAAGAAGACTTACGGGTAAGTCTTCTAAGCACACGGGCGACTTACTTATAAATCGTCCAAATTTGTTTGTTAAGAAAAAAGTTCTAGACGACTTACTAGTAAGTCGTCCAGGATAAACGGGTTAGTTTTGCATTTGAGTTGTGTCAGATATTTGACTTTTCCTGGACGACTTACAAGTAAGTCGTCTCTGGGAAATCAAAAATTTCAATATTTTATTAAAGCTAGACGACTTACCTGTAAGTCGTCTCAGGTTACTTTTGCAATTGGAAAATAAAACTTAAATATTTAACTTTTCCCAGACGACTTACTTGGAAGTCGTCTAGGTAGAGGACCTTCCTGAAAGTCGTCCAGAATAAGCGAAGTCGTCCAGATTTTTTTCCGAGATTCTGGTCAAACCTTGCTTCTCTCGGACGACTTTCAAATAAATCCTCTACCTAGACGACTTTAAATTAAGTCGTCTGGGAAAACTTAAATATTTAAGTTTTATTTTCGAATTTTAAAATAACCTGAGAAGACTTACAGGTAAGTCGTCTAGCTTTAATAAAATATTGAAATTTTTGATTTCCCAGAGACGACTTACTTGTAAGTCGTCCAGGAAAAGTCAAATATCTGACACAACTCGGTCAAATGCAAAACTAACCCGTTTATCCTGGACGACTTACTAGTAAGTCGTCTAGAATTTTTTTCTTAACAAACAAATCTGGACGACTTACTAGTAAGTCGTCCTATTTTAAAGTCAATTGCAAAAATGACCTATTTGGACGACTTACTTGTAAGTCGTCTATGTCTTCCAGACGACTTAACCGTCAGTCGTCTGCGTCAATGTTTAGTAAACTTTCATTTTCTCTATGTTTACTAATGTGTTTTATTTTGAAATTTTGCAGATGTTGCGTCAGTTACATGCAGTGTATGGAGAATGGTTTTTGGAAGATTCTAATTGGGATTTTGTGGTTGATAATTCCAAAGGAGCGAGACTATTTTTGTTGAGTGAAGGTTCGACACATGCTGAACTTGTTGCAATGGTTCAAGAAGATTATAACCTGGACATGAGCACAGAATCTGTGGAGATAACCTACTTGTTACCAGCTGAAATGATGCAGGTTCCAGACACTCCTCCTATTCATGTTACAAGTGATAGACAAGTTCGAAACTTGCTCGAGATAACCAAAACGCATGGAGTACGACTTTGTGTATCAAGCCATAGCAAGGTGGAAACAGTTTCAGAGGAAAGGGAAGAGGAGGATGAAGATGATGAAGCTGATGAGTTTTTTGAAAATGATAATGATTTGGTTGAAGATGAGAATCATAATGGGGAAGAGGATGATGGGGAGGAGGATGATGGGGAGAAGGATGTTGATATCTCTATTGTTGCTGAAGCAGACGAGAATGGTGACGATTACAGTGTTTATGGAAAGGTTAAAGATGAGGATTTGGAAGAAGATGATGATATGTGTTTTGAAGAATTCAAAAAGACTTATGCTATTGAAGGAGAAGGATCGAATGGTAACAGTATCTACGTCAACCAGAGTTTTGTTAGCAAGGATGCACTGCTTTCAGAGCTGCGGTTGATAGCAGTTAAGCGTAAGTTCTCCTTCAGAATATATAAGTCAACGAAAACTCTCTTTGTGGCAACCTGTCGGGTTAGTGGTTGTGGATGGAAGATGAGAGCGAGTGTGAAACATGGAACAAACACGTTTTGGGTAACAAAGTATGTGGAAACACATACATGCTCAGTGGGAGACCGAATCGCTCAGCGGAGACACTGTACTCCGAAGTATGTTGCTAGGCATTTCATTGATCGTGTTGGAATCATTGATGGGTTGAATCCACACCATATCACTGATGCAATGAAGAACATGTTTGGCATGACGCTTGATTACACCACTTCATACAGAGCACTGGTATATGCACAAATATTGGTGAGAGGATCAGCAGAAGATGGGTATTCGCGTCTACCATCATATCTCGAGCAAATCTCCTTAGCAAATCCCGGTTCTATCACAGCTATAGAACTTGATTCTAAAAAAAGATTTAAGTATCTATTTCTCTCTTTTGGAGCTTCTATCAGAGGTTTTAAGTATCAGAGAAGGGTCATTGTCGTGGATGGGACTCACCTACATGGGAAGTATGAAGGTACTATGTTAGTTGCAACCGCACAAGATGGGAATTTTCAGATATTTCCATTGGCTTTTGGGATCGTAGATGCTGAAGATAACCCTTCTTGGGAATGGTTTTTCACAAAATTGGCTAGTTGTTTATCTGATGAGCAGCCTCTCGTGATAGTCTCCGACCGGCATGCAGCCATTAAAAGTGCGTGTGAGAAGGTGTTTCCCTGGGCAACCCGGGGAATATGTTATTATCACCTTCAAGATAACATTGTCAAAACTTATAAAGGGAAACATCTCTTGTACTTGGTGAAAGGTGCTGCTTATGCCCATACGGTTTCAGATTTTAACCGGTACATGGCTGAGATACGGCGTGCAAACCCGGACCTTGCAACGTATTTGGAGGATGCCGATGTCACCCTATGGTCAAGGGTTTATTCTCAGGGGGACAGGTACAACATAAAAACAAGCAACATCGCAGAATCTATTAATTCCGCACTGAAGCGAGCTAGAGGATTTCCTATTCATTTCCTAGGGGGGTCCGAAGGACGTGATACCACCACGTTGGACTTGTACGAGGTTTCTTGTCTGCAGGTGTTTTATAATGACTGCAAACACGAAAAGCAATTAGTTTTTATAGGGAGAAACTATTAGCAAGGTAGGCAATCACTTACGGATCAGTTTGCAACCATTCGACGAGCTCCTTCAACTTCTTCCTGTCAAGTGCTGCAAAGGGATTGTAGGCTCTAGAAGGTTTTTTCGTGTTTGCAGTATAAGGAGATCTCTGTGAGGCAGCAACTTTCCTGTTCCGCTCAGTCTTTTGACGGACAACTGCCAAAGCAGTTTCTCTCTTGTCCTCATATCTAGCAACCTGCTGCTGTTTCTTTGCTGGAGTGAAACTTGTTTTTTTGGCCAATAGAACAAGGCTCTCAGATGCTGACTCATCGTTAGAACTCTCATCGAGAAGTGTTTTATCCTTCTCTAGCTTTGACTCCTTTAGCTCTTCAGGAAGTGTTTTATCCTTCTCCTCTTTAACACTCTCATCCAGAGGTGTTTTATCCTTCTCCCCGTTTACACTTTCACTAACCCCGGGAGAGGCAGTGGGTTGAGAGGATCTGCCTTTAGGTTGAGAGGATGTGCCTTTAGGTTGAGAGGTAGTGGGTTGAGAGGATGTCCCTGTCACTTGTTTGGTGATACCAACCTTCTTCTCCACTACTTCCACCCTTTCCGACAAATGCTTGATCTCCATAAGGCACGTCCCAAACCTTTCCCTCATGGCATCAAATATGTCCTTGAAATTTCTTTCAAGATCCTCTTTGCTCATCCCAATCACAGTCCTAGTAACCTCTGGACGAGCCTCTGTGCGAACCTCTGGACGAGCCTCTTCACCAGCCTCTGCAAACTTCCCTGCACTCTCCCCTGAAGGTGCCTCTGCAGGTGCCTCTTTTTTTGCCTCTTTACGAGCTTTCTTCAGAGGTCTTGGACTCTCTTCTTCTACCAAAACTATGGCTTTCTTTGATGGACTCACAACCACCGGCTTTGTATTGACCCAAGTATCGGTGACTTCCCAGCAATCCATGGTCCACTTCCACGGTCTCTGATTAAACATAACTTTAATTATGTTCTCCGCGGGAAGGTCCTCAGCATCAGAGTCCCATTTTGGAAACATTTCACCATAATCCTTCTCAACAAAGTTCACCACCGTAGTCTGCAGTAAATATAAGATATGAACTTAGATATTTGACGGATTAACTTATAAATAAGTCGTCTGGAAAGTCTTCCTACTGGACGACTTACCAGACGACTTAATTAAGTCGTCTGGAAAGTCTTCCTACTGGACGACTTACCAGACGACTTAATTAAGTCGTCTGGAAATTCTTCCTACTGGGAGACATTCCAGACGACTTAATTAAGTCGTCTGGTAAGTCGTCCAGTAGGAAGACTTGCCAGATGACTTTCCAGACGACTTAATTTTTTGAGTAAAGTATAGAAGTAAATACCTGTCTGCAGATAGCATCTTTAAAGCATCTGCGTCCTTTGCCACCCACGTAAGCCAGTATCGGTGGAGACGGTCTGTTTGGTATGGGATTACCATAGTTAGCAGCCAATTCCGGCAGAGCTGTGTACACCCAGACCTGGAGAGCTTGTATAAACCCATCGACAGTGTAACAGCCCGAAATATCTTTGCCCTTCAAAGAGTCCATCAGCACCTTGAACGCGACTCTCCCCCATGGATAGTTCTCAAAACGTTCTAAATCCATCACAAGCCTTGCCAGACTAACCCTTGTGGCGGTTGAATACTTTCTCCCTTCTATATATCCAGTGAAGATGGCAAGGTACCCGAGCCGCTTGCGATCTTCCCGAGACCACCCTTCGCATCTCTCAAATGTTGCTATTATCTGCTCAGTAGATGGCCCAGTTTCGACATGAACTCCCAACATGTCCCAGAAAGAAGCCATCTCCTTTGTGACAGCACACCTCGGTCTCTCAAGGTCCTCTATGTACTCGCAATTTAGACCAGTGAGATTTTCAAACTCTAACAGTGAAAACCTCACAGGTTTTGGACCAACTAGACTCCACAGCTCGTACTTCTTCTTTATGTCCAGCTGGAATCCGAGCATGTAGTGCACCAGCCTTGAAGCCCAACCAAATCCGAGCTCTTTAAACTTGATGAAAACTCCCAGCTTTGACTCCTTTAGCTCTTCATATTCGTCACCATGAAGAGCATTCTTTAAAGCATTATGCAACTTCGTACAATCCGTATGATAAGAAATAGCTTTCATTGCTGGTGGCTCTTCCCCTAATGTATGCAACCTACGGGGGAGTTCTGGAATATCCATTTTTTTTGTCTGCAAAACAATGAAAGACAACCATCTCAGTATAACATTTTAATTATAAGTCTGGAAGACTTTCCAGACGACTTATAATTAAGTCGTCTGTAAAGTCTTCCAGCTGGAAGACTTGTAATTAAGTCGTCTGGAAGACTTTCCAGACGACTTATAATTAAGTCGTCTGGAAGACGTTCTAGACGACTTAATTATAAGTCTTCCAAGACTTCCAGTAGACATTTTTAGAGCATACCTGAAATTTCGGAGAAGCCATAGTCGCCTTCGACACAGCGGTTATAAATCTGCCAAAATAGACTGCCAAAAAGAAATGCGGTGAGAACGGTGGACTTAAGAGACAACGTTTTAACTTACCTCTCTAGGGTTTACAGACACGCCTCTGAAAGAAACGTCGCTAGGGTTTACAGACAAACGCCGCTAGGGTTTACAAACAAACGGCGCTAGGGTTTACAGACAAACGGCGCTAGGGTTTGAAATAGAGGAAGTGGCAGTGAGAAAGGTGGTGAGAATGACGGTGATAACGGCGGTGAGAAACGGTTGTGAGAATGATGGATTACAGAGAATCGCCTTCGAAATCGCCTTCGAAATCGCCTTCGAAATCGCCTCTTTGAGAGAATGACGTTACAGTTTCTAAATCTCGCGAAACAGTAAACCAAAAAAAAAAATCTTATATATGCCCGGTAAAAAAATCCGGTTATGTTTAAAAGCACATTGGTAAAATGGTAAAACTAAAGGTTCGGTCCGGTTTGAACGTGCATCAGACGACTTACTAGTAAGTCGTCCCAGACCCTAAACCCTAAACCCTAAACGAAATTGACTAAAATAACTAACAAACCACGTTATAAAATCAAATTATACTTAAATAGTGTTTACTATATACAGAAATAAATACACTTAAGTCAATTTTAAATTTTTCAAAAAAACATTTATGCTTTCCAAAATCTAACCCTAAGAACACATACAATACTACAACATATTTTGGCAAAACCTAAACCAAAGAATATCATGACTCACTACTTTCACTCATCTATGTTGAAAACAATTAAATTTTGTTATATCTTAATTTATATTTCTTTAAACATACGTTAATTACATGATTTCAATTTTTCACTTATCAAAATATTTTTTACAAAATTTTTAAATTATTTTTAAGAAGTACTATACTAGACGACTTACTTGTAAGTCGTCTAGACAGAAGACTTGCGGGGGTTAGAAACGTAAAAAAAAAATTCGTTTTTTTTTTGTTCACAAGGAGCTGGTTGTAATTTCAATAGCCTTTTAGGTTACTTTTGCATTTGATTCAAGTTTGGGTTTACTTTTGCATTTCAAATCAAGTTTTAGGTCAGTTTTAGCAAAAAACCCCATATACGTTGAGAACAAACATTTTTTCAGTCACGAATATCCATTTAAAACTAATTAATGTTAAATAAAATTTACTGGTTTCACTCAATTTTCTTGTGTATCGACATCCGAATGTGTCAACAGAAAAACTAAAAAAAAAAAGTATTGTACATGCCGACGAAAAAGTTATGTGTTCTGTAATGATTTGAAAAAAAGGAACTTGTAGCTTTCTAGTAGGGTAATATTTAGTACTTATGTTTTCGAGTGGAGTGTAACTACCCAAAATAGATTAAGAAGAAAGAAAATTTCTAAAAGTAAATTGATAATGTGAAACAAAACGACAAAGATGTGTATTAGTTTATTTTAGAATTAGCTAATTAGGAAAAGGCCAAAGTGGCAAGTGGACCTTCTCTGCGTCTACCTTCATTTCCTTTCACTAAGTCATTATCACGTTCTTGTTTTGTAGGAAGGTTAGTTCAACAATCTTTTAATTATACAAAATATTAGCCATGGGCCGCAAGGCTGATAAAGTTCTAGGTTGGACTGTTTTGAGTTTTCTTTCAATTTAGATTAGTTTAACTAAGCTAACCCCACAAATGGTGGTTACGGTTATGACCTAATATTCGTTCTGATATGTTTTCTCTTAATAATCAATTATTCAATTGGTAGTTATTCAGATATTCAGTATTTTGGATATCTAAAAAAATTTATATTTAAATCGGATATATGATTTGATCCGTAAAAATAGAATAAAAATAAATAATAAATTTAAAATAATACAAATTAATACAAAACAAATAAATTATTTACTTTTTAAAAATTCTAGAAACTAGTGTATTTATTTAATAAATAAAATACTATACAACTGACATTAAATATAATATTTACATTTTATATATATGGTTCTTTAAATATATGTGTATATGAATATAATTCATCGGAACGAATATCCGTTTTTTAAATACTAATATTTATAATTTACTTATTTTTTACATATATTATATATCAATATTTATTTTGGTTTGTAGATTACGGATATCTAGAATTTTTTATTCGAAGCAAAAAGGAAAAAGAATCCAATCCAAATAAAAATAAATTCTCATGAAACGCTGATCAAACAGTAGTAGTTAAAGAAAAACGTACTACATATTTTTGTACGCTTACATTATAAATACATAGTTTGGGAAGCTTAGATTAAAAGTATAATTAAAGGCAAAACGTGTCGGAATACTAGTAAATAATATACCTGTCGACAGGCACATTCAACCCTGCAGTTAACATGGTGTATTGCATGCATTAGATATATTAAAGTCAAACTAATACTATATGAAGTTTTGAGGGATGATGCCGACTTAATATTTTATACGCCATTTCGCCTACAAGCTTATCATCTCTAACGTTATCCAAACTTTAAAGCAAATAAATATCATTTCGTGCACCGCATACGATAAAGAATATCACCAAAATGGGAAAACTTGTGTATCTGACATAACGGTAGCATTGTGAATACCTTTTACTTTTCTTCTTGATTTCATGTGAAAGCCATTAATTTTTCATATTTTTACTCCTACCTCACATTCTTATGCATCTTTTTGCTGAGTTTATACAAATTTGTGATATCCATTAACGTTTGAGATGCTGGTTTGGAAAACGAAATCATTTTTGTTTTGTCATATATGTGAAATACAGCTCATTTGGAGTCTGAATGATTTGGAGTGTTATCTGATGCCCCCTGAAATTCTAGAGCCCATTTGAGACTCGAACTTTTTATCTAGAAAAATCTTTAGAAATGAACCATAACATTTCCACTCGAATAAGACATGTTAGGGAATTATGGCCATCAAAATTAAATGTGATAAAAGCGAATATAACATAGACTCTTCTCGTAAAACTACACCAACCTATTAGAATTTTCACAAAAGTTACATGAACCTATTAAGTTTTTAAATAAAGAAATTAGGATTAATAAATAATTATCAACAAGAAAATGAAAATACAATTTTGATGTACCATATAATTTGTTGAACATAAACTTCCAATTTCTAATTATATAAGAGATCACTCAAAACAACAACAACAACAACAAAAATTGAATATTGCCACAATTTTTTTAGAGAAATGTTTGACACAGTTTTGTTAAGGGTGTAATTGTTGTAATTATAAAACAGTAGAGGTTTCAAATAAATAGATTAAGTAGTAGGAAGAAAGAGGGAGACAAAGGTCATGTGAGAAATGAGGGCACAATTTACAAGAATAATGTAGCATTGATAGATCTCATCCATATTTACTTCAATGTTTTTAATATACTGAAGAACATGTCCGGTAATGATCATGGTATGTATCTTGCATTGATCTACTTATTATATTTATTTCTAAATCCCTTGGGAAACAGAGACATTAATCAAATTCTGAAGTCTGTCATCAGATCTATATCCAAGTATAACGGCCGCATATGATTCTTAGTTATCAGAATTATTGGTGTCATACTTAACTGTTGGAGAAAAGTTTCTGTGCCGGTCCATTTTTTTTTCTTATCCGTTTTCTAAGTTTCGATGAAAGCTGATTTTATATGATAATAACATTTCGGCTTTAAAATTTGGGTATAGTTCTTTCTCAAAATAATATTTGTATATAAATAAGTGTACTTATGCAATTTAAAAAGCGCAGAAGATGCTGAGTCCGCATGTTCGTTTCTTGTTTATGACCCCTCCTTCTTCCCATCATTTTAATTTGTACCAAACAAAAACAAAAGTTTCTTCTCATAGATATTCTTACCAACTTACTTGTTGAAGTTCAATGCTAGATACAAAACGAACGGATCTTTGATTCTTTTACAGTTGAATTATTTTCAAACCTTAGAAGTTACAAGATTAATACGAGACTCTTCTTTTAAAAATTTGAATCGAGTTAGATTTGTTGCATTTTCTCCACATTCAAAAACAAAACCACAAAATATTATTACCTTTTTTTACCTTTTTTATGAAGAGTGGTCTTTTTCTCGGGTAAGAAGATTTTTATACGGAAAGTAAGAATTGGAGAAAATCAGATATTTTGAATTAGGCTCCAGCGTAACTGTAACAAATGGCACTTTATTTCAACAGCTTTTATCAAAACCCATATTCTCAGAAGTAACAAGATTCGAAATTTAAAAGTAAAATATATATCATGGAATTTCTTTCCTTTTGTACAAATTCTTCTTTCTTTCTCATCTTCATAACCAATTCATTAAAAAAAAAAAAAACTAAAGAAGAAAATACTCAAAGTGCCCTTCTCTATCTCAACATCTCTTTACACAAGAAGAAATCTTGACCTCCAAATATTATTCTCCCTTTCTCCTCAACAACTCATCTTCTGCCTTTATACTTATACTTACAAAATGACCACAAATACTACAAACCTTAACCTTCATCACCTATTTACACTCTTTAAAAAAAAAAGAGCCAAACTCAAAAGGAACGATCTCACATGTTCTCTTCACTTCCCTGAAAGATTATATCCACACATCTCTCCATATCCTTAAAACTCATTTATATACGACGCACTAATTGTTTTTTTAGTGAGCTAATTTCAACAGAGTATATGTGGGGGGCTCTTTTGTGGTTTCTAAGCCAAGGCAGGGATGCTACAGTTTCTACTGTCCCTGTCGAGGCAATCAAACCCTTCGATCCTAACCGCTGGGCTGTTACCAAAATTGCCTCTAACACATCCTCCTTTCCTCCCTGAGGAAGAAGGAGACGACGGAGGTTGGCTCAGCGGAGTCATGATCGGGGAAGAAGAAGAAACCAGTTTGATCTCATCTCTGAAACGAGCATCCTGTGTTAATGGGTTAGCGACTCTGCTCGGCGGCGACCCACATAAAAACGGGGACGGCGAGTCTAATACCTGCGTATGGTTAACTTGTTCTGAACCATAGCCATCCTGTAATAACAACAACAACACATATAAGTATTCCCAGTTTGGGTTGATTTAATAATATTTATATTTTTTTAAGATCTCATAAAACATTATCAGTCTGATTCTCATATATAATACTCTTTCCGTTTCATATTATACATTATCATATAATTTTTTTCGTATATAATAAATATTATTTTCAACTTTTAATACAAAGTTTATTAATTTATTCTATAACTATTTTTATTTATTGAAATAGGTTAAATATATATAAAATATTATTTTTATATACAAATATATATAAATTAATTATTTTATATAATGATATTTAAAATAAAATGGAGGAAGTAGTATATTATACTATTTGATAAAAAAATAGTATATTATTATAGATAATACAAAAAGGTTATTACAAGCTCTGATGACTCGTGAGTGAGTGATTGATTATTAAAACCTATCATGTGGCTAAATGGTTTCAAGAAAAGACACAAATTATATTTATTTATTAAAGAAGGTCAGAGACTGGCCCACGTATGTGCTGTAAGGATATAACACGAGACGTCTTTTATAAAAGCTCTCGACAAGTCTCATATACAAGAAAGTTCACATGTTTTCTTTCTCTAAATCAAGAATCGTACACGATTACTCACTCTCTTAAATTATTTTCATTTAAAATAATAATAATATAATAGAGAGAAACGGACTTCCTACTGATTTGATTTGGTTAGCTGATTAAGAACTACCAAGAAGTAACCGGTTTGGTTTGATAATCAAATTTCACCAAACTAAGAAGAGATAATAAGAGCACCTCCAATTGGGGTTCTACCCATTGGAGTTCTAAAAATATATATTGGTATATGTTATATAAGTGTATATAGATGTGGAGTCTACAAAATAGTATAGATACTTTTTTAAAAGTTCTTAAAATTTTTGTTTTTAGAACTTTCAAAAAAGGTTCTACACTATTTGGTGGAACCCACATCTATATACACTTATATAATATATACATGTAACTATATACATATAACTATATACATTTTTTGACCTTCAATAGGTAAAACCCCATTGGAGGTGCTCTAATACCTTGGTGAGGATGATATCTAAGATATCACTCTCCGCCTTGGATTCAACCTGGTGGTGGCTGAAGTAACATCGCAGAGAGCGAGAAGGATGGTGGAGAGCAATACGACGTGGTTTTGGGCAAATAACGACACTCTGTTCTCCTCCTCCCGCAGCGAAAGCCTTTGCCTGAACTGCCCACCGATTCATCGTTTCTTTCTTCCGATCAAACAAAAACAAATAACCTATTCATCAAAATTCGAATTAGTCGATCGTTACGATGAATCCGATCAGATCTGACTAAATCTTCCTAAACAGTACTCGCAATCACGTAGACTCGAAATGATAACAGAGATTCGAATCAGTTTCCACGAATCGAAACGAAATCCACAGATCTATCGACGTAGTCTACAGATCGAACCGGAAACAGATTCGCCGATCTAAGAGAACGAGAGAGAAGATGATTACCTTAAGCTTGAACTGTACAGCTTCTAATGAAAGGGAGAGAGAGGTAGAAGAACATAGATTTGAATAATGGAGAGAGAGATGATGAGAGGCGTGAGAGTGTGTGTGGGGTAAGTGTTAGGCGAGCCTTGGGCCTTGAATCAGTCCCCCTTGTTCTTTTTATAGGGCCATTGCACCTTTATTAGAATAACGTCATTTCAATTTTTTATTTTATTTTTTTGCTCCAATCATATTATATGTTTTTTCTGTGTTAAATAATATCAACCATCATAAAAATGCGATTAGGTCTTCGGCTGCATGAACCATCTCCTAGGTCTATGCCGTGGAGAATTTTTTTTTTATATTATATGATGTGCTTTATTAAACTTTGGAAAGAATATATTATGATATATCTATCTCCAGGGATTTTAGTTCCGAGTATGGCTAGATTAGTGAGGTACAGTTTAGGAATTGTTTTTTTTTTGTTCCATTTGTTTAGAATTTGACTGGTTGCAACTTGCAAATTGAAAACTATGTTTTCTTTGTCAATTACACTATGATCGACCGAGTTCAATTACTTACAACTATTATGCACAGTTTTTGGAACACAACTCCATTCTACAACATTTCCTGTAACATACAGATTTACAAAAAAACAAAAATTCTAGATAATTTTATATTCGTATTAACATTTACATCATACTGTAGCAAAATAATATATTCATTTTGTAGCAAAATTTTACAAAAAGGATATTAGCATTTACATCATAATACAGCAAACTAAAATATTCTAGATCATTTATATTCGTATACTTAATTATAAAATGTGTAAGTAATACTTTTTAGTAAGTAATACTTTTCTAAAAGCATAAAATTATACAATTTTTTTTTAAAAAAATAATAAAAGTTTTAATATTAAAATTATTACCATTAAGAAGTTAAATACTATATAATATTGTGTTGTAAAATTTAGGGTTATGTTGGAAATGAAAAACAAAGTATGACACCCAAATATTAAATTTGGTGTTGGAGTTACCTGAATATTTTTTTTTCATTTTTATGTTTAAAACTATACTCACGTTAATAAAATATTAAATATTTAATATTTTAAAATAAAAAATATTATTATTCCTCTAGTTAGAATAACTTCAATAATAGAGAAAATGTAAAATAAAAAATATAATATAATATAAACTTAATAAATTTTATATTAAATATTAAAATATCATTTAATTTAGAACAACAATTCTCCCTAAAATATCAAAGATTAAAAACCGAGAAAATATCATATTGTTATATATCCTTTTTTTGACAGCATCATATATTCTATATCCTGTTTGAAAGTAATAAATCATATGTATATATATCTATTAACATAAGAATCAAACGCTTGTAACTTGGTGGTAAAAGAGGTGCAACTGTACTGTCCGCCATTCAGGTTCAAGCCTTGGTCACAACGGATTTAACATCTTTTTCGTTGGGGCGCTGGACCCCTTTCAAGAGATAGTTGGGAATGTGGCTGCCCAGATACCAGAGTTATAAAAAAAAAACACATAAGATATAATGCCTTTGTCTAAGAGGGCTTCACCGCTTCAAACGTGAAAAATGCCTTTGCTTCGGTCAGACGCGAGCTTGTCAAACCATTTGCTTCAAGATTTTCCACGTGTACGGTAGGAAAAGCTTGTTTGGACTTGGTTCCATGATTGAAGGAGCGCATTTGTATCGTTTGCAGGCGTGTTCATGTTAGCCTTTGGCGATCCACGTTACCGTTTATACTAAAGAGCTGCATTTCTTAAAGTTCTTTTCGGTGACTTAAAATTGCAAATAAGCAGATTATAATCTTGATCAACGATTCAACAAACTTGCTACTTCGTATCAATGAAAGTTTATTTATGTGTTTGCTGTTCTATAAAACATGATTTCAATAGATATAGTATATTTTTGTTAGAGATGATGCGATAACTTTTAGACAGGAATTTGCCATTTAGCTATTCGCCAAAATTAAATAAATAACATATCCACGATAGATCTTTAGTTAAGAAAAGCATATTGCTTTGTTCCGATGCGATCCCATGTGACGCGGCACTTATGAAGGTGTACTTGTTTAGGACCAACCAGTTGTTTTTTTTTTTTTTTTTTCCCAAATTGATATTCATTCATACATAAGAAACCAATATTCCTACAACTTTGACGGCAAAGCTTAATAGTCTCAAAAACAAGAGCCCATAGGGAGCGGCAGCTAGAACCCACACAGGGGTGACTTTAAAAAGGCATAAAAACAATCAAACCGATACTAGCCCCATAACCAAGAGGCGGCCACTACAACCCACATCGGACAAACTTAAACCCACTACAAGACAGCTTATTGAAACATATGATCCAAAGACTGACACTAAAACCAAGTAAACAACTAACAACTACAAATGAGCATTGAACAAATCAACTTCGCAGATTTTATAACTGAGTAAAGGTCAATGATCGGGAGATATCGTTGTTGCCCATAGCCTGCCACCCGATAACCTCCACTTCTCAAACACACACCACGACTTACCGCTGCTGCCTAAGCCCGCCAAACGATAACGTCCAAGAACCTGAGACTTCATAACCCGATAGGAAGGAACTCCAATTGAACCACACAATCATCGGAAACGGGTGCGACGTAATCATAAACGTCCAAAACCCCTAAATAGAAGCTCAACCATCACCACAAACCGAAGCCTTGCCAACCGAAACTTTCCGGACACACTCAAATAAAAGAAACCCGCGGCAAGCAATCACTGCACCCAAACCACTGGAGTAGAATCTGCTACGCCAAAAGCCAACCTCCAAGCATACCGACGAGACACAAGCACCTCAAGACAAGAGAAAAACCAGGTCTTTAAAACTGCAATAAAGGACCACCAGAGACGCCACCACACTATCAAACCTAGCTGGTCTCAACACGAGCTGCCACTGAGGCAGAGGAGCCGTGGTTGACAAGTCCAACGACGCTCAGCCCCACACGCACCTGCTACGGAGAACCCGCAACAGAGCAACCTACACAGAACCGAAAGTATCTCCAACAAATCCACCGACAAACCGCGTCACAGATCTAAACGAGCACGCATCGGAGACCAACAACGGCTCGGACCTCGCAAGACGGTCACGCCACCGAGAAGGAAGAGGCGACAAGACGAGGAGGGAGGAAAACCCTCTTCCAAAAACTAGATCTGACAACAGATCTGAGCTTTCACCGCCGCACTCGACCAGAGGAATCACTAACCTCATCCTCACCACCTCACTTCGCTGCTACTCCATGGCTAATGACGACAGATCTCTACCGAGGTGACGACGAGCTACAGAGCAGACAACAAAGAAGCAAGGAGGATGAGGGAGGCAAGCAACGACAGGAAACGAGAAGAGCAAGGAGAAGAGGAGGAGGTGACCGACGGCGCCAAGAGCAAACCACCGGCCACCAAACCAAAGCTGTAACGTCGTCCTCACGAATTCCACGATAACCAGTTGTTGTTTTAACAAAGAAAATTAAATTAAATGGTTATACTTATAACTCTCTTTTTTTTGTATCGTCAGGGTATATTGCCTTTGATTTATGGGCCCCCTCAGTATCAAATCCCCCACTTGATAAGCATATCGGCTTTCATAAAATTAAAATGCCTTCAATTTGGCTACCACTTGAAGACTTTGATTTTTTTCCTCTCAAACTCACAATGTTTTTATATGTGACAGATAATGTTAATTACATAAAGGGCATATTTTTAATTAAATTATTAATTGACAAAAAAAAAGTATGACTCATATACAGTTATCACCCTTTTATGTTGTCTCAAACTAGGATAAATCATAAAATAGAGAGAACTTAAGTTGATTTTATAAATGATTCAACTAAAAGAATATTAATGGGTGTTAACATAACCTTTGGGCTTTTATTGTCATGTGTATGGCCTAATAACTGAAGCGGCCTTAGTTTCAGCCCTTTCTTGTACCAATCCAATAGCCAGGCCCCATAATTACTATTGGAACAGAAGTAATGGAAAGCAGCCACAAATGTTTAGACGTGGTTCACCTATCCCTGAGACGATCCAATTACCACAAATGATTACCTTACTAAAAAGGTAAAATAAGCTCAACATTGGTTCACCTGTCCCTGAGAGGATCCACTTGATGCCCAATAAAGAGTGAAGATGGTTTGTGATAGTAGCAATCTCTCAGGGACTGAAATAATATCCTTAGTTGACCACAGTGACACCAACATCAAGCAATCACCAACATGCCACAATCCTCTTTTCAAACCCCATTTACGAGTTGATACATCAGAAATGTGGAAGAGATAATTAGATTCTCCTATAATTTGCGAATGAAAATTTTATACTTCTTTCTCCAAATCCTAGTTACTACAACCTGAATTTGACCATGCATGTCATTATATATTACTATTATATTTAGTGTTCACAAATTCGTTGATTATTATGCACATACTATTTGGAGTTGTAATATGCATTTTATTTTGTAACCGGGGTCATCCGGACCGGAAGACCCGACTAATCATGGAGTCAAGAGACAAACCATGTAAAATACATCATTTCCCATGCACAGTTTATTTGAATAGTAGATTTATCCAGAGTGTTGATCACCTTGATAATAATATACAAATTTGTGTAACCAACTAAAATAAAGAAGGAAAATGTAAAAATGAAAAGAAAAAAGAAGGGGAGGACCACGTAAGAGAAAGGAGTAAAAAGTATGATTGTCCGAAAGAGAGTTGCAGATGTTACATGAAGACGGTGAGATTACAAGTCCTAGCTTACTAGCTGTGACAGTCTTGGAGTAGTAGTGTGGTCCTTCTCTCACCTGATATCCTTCTCTCTCCTCATCACTCACTCACTCTACTCTTTTGGATGTTCTGTTCTCACTCATAAGTAGTATGCAAATCCTCGATATGAATAAGATCCTCGATATCTTTGGTGTCTCATCATCAACATTTTAATTAACCAGTCTCTGACTCAAATTTGTACTTTATACAATTCATGTATTATGTGCGGATGAAACTATAATCTTTTGACAGGAAAGTGAAACTCAAACAAGGAAGATTAAGCATGTAATATTTTAGGATTTGAAAAAGAAATGGAAAGGTAGAAGACATGCATATCCAACTTAGATCACAAAGGACCCTAATAATTAGTTATGTGATAGCAACACTTGCATGTTCCATTTGCAAAACCCTAGGGTACAAAAAACAATTTGTATGTATTTTTTTTATGTGGATGCCCCAGGAGAGGCCTATCGCCATTACATTGCATCTATAAATGGGGGACCATTACTAGCTAGCTATCAAATTTTCTTACATTTATATTCAAATAGTTATTGTAAAACTTCTCAAAACGTAATGTTCAAAGCAGCTGGACCATAGAACTAGCAATGTCTCGGATTGTCCTTAAAAGTATAAAATCTATTCTCTTTTAGTTACTTGTTGTTTCCTCTGTGTGTTTAAGTGAGGATCACAAGTCCATCAAGGACCATCTTGAAACTGCAAACTATTCATGAAAGATTCTTTATCAAGAGACAATGATTCGCTAGATGTGTCTTTCCACATTTAATTCATTGTTGACAAAGTACTACCCTTGTTTCTTTTAAGACGCTTTATGTTAAGATTATGAGAATCTAATCGATACAAACGTTTATCATATTCTCCCAACAAATGTAAATTACACTTGACTTTTCAAGGTTAAAAGAGTAAAGCATAAATTACACTTAACGTTTCCTTCCATTATGTGTGTTATTTCTAGGTTTATTAAATCAAGAGATGAGTTCATAAGAGCATGTCCATCAGTAATAAACTTTTAGAGGTTTTTACTTCTTCTTTTTTTGGTATGATTTAAAAAAAATTTTAAAACGAATTAATCGTAGATCGTCACGTGTTATTAGGGTCTACAAAACAGTGTAAAAATCGGTTTTTAATTTGAGATTTTTGGAACCGATTTTTAAGGAAAGTGGTGAAACCCACCACTAATTTTGGATTAAAAAACCCCTAAGAATTTTTTGATAGAGGTGGCCTAACTCTCTTTTTCAAGTGTTCCTGAAGATTTATGCTAAGTTTGCCAATTTCCAGGCAGATATATGTAGTCTATTTTGATTTTAATTAAGTCTATATATACACGGAAAAGGTCAAAAACTCATTGATTTTCTTAAAATATTAAGAGTTTGTCTTTTCTAACATGAATTAATTGCCACAGTAATAGGGTTCTCGGCTAGTAGCCCTAGCCTCTCCTTTCACTCAGGAAATGTCCCTCTCATCTCTCTCTTTCATCACACACACACACAAACACAAAACCACAACCAAAAACACTTTCACTCTGGTTTAATTAAAACCCCTTAAGCCCACACTACCTCTATCTTTTTAAGGTCACGAGACCCACTTTGTTTATGAGTTAGTTTCCACAGAGAGAGAGAGAGAGTGAGAGTTGGGGGAGATTGTGGCAGATAAACTGATAGAAAACTTTCGAACCTCTATTTAACGTTTATCTCTACATTTGTGGTGCAGCCTCCAACTCAAAGTCCTCTAATATATATTGTCAATTACTATACTCTTCGAGAGAAGTCTTATCCCACCCCAATCTCTCATTTCCCACTATGTATATGCCCCACAAGACACAACACCACTTTCTTAATTATATCTTCCAGTTTCCTAATCTTTAAATTCACACTTATCTATATTGAATTTTTTTGTTTGCAGGAGGCATGAGGAGAACTACTTAGACCTCAACAATCTACCAGATGACTTTTCTAAAGATGGCAATAAGCAAGCCCTGGAGGAAGGTTCTTCCTCTGGTATGCTTACCATTAAAAACCCTAATTACTTTTGAGTTATATGTATACACTTATATGTAACATGGAGATATGTATCATTAAAGGAGAAAAGTAAATATGTACTTATATAATCGTATTGGTGCTATTGTGTGTTTATAGTAAAGTTTTGATTATACATGGAGTCCAAATGAATTACTAATTTGCTGGTGAAATTGTTAATGTATATGGGATTTTTTTTTTTTGATAATTTAGGTCCAAGAAAGAAGAAAGGAAGTAAAGAAGGGAAAGATGAGAGCGGGAAGGTGTACGAATGTCGATTTTGTTCACTCAAGTTCTGCAAATCCCAAGCTCTTGGTGGCCACATGAATCGCCACCGACAAGGTATGTCAGCTACTTAACTTTGATATAGTCCACATTTCATATTCACACTTTAACCAAAATTTCAAGATCTTGTCTTTGAATAAATGATTGATGTCACATCCATGTTTTAACTACAACTTAGTACCAGTAGATGGTAACTAATTGCATTTAAGACTTAGTTTGATGTCCTTTTGGTTGTATAAACTTTTAAGAGAGGGAGACCGAGACATTAAATCAAGCTCGCCAACTGGTCTACCGTAACGATACCTTAGCCCCACCTGGAATTACACCTTTCGGGTACGCTCCCTTTATCATAAAACAACAAACAATTAAATAATCATTACCAAAGTTTTGTTATAATTAATCATGGATCATATGAATGAAGTGATAAAAAAAATTGGAATTAATTATTGGCAGATATCATACCGCTGATCCAACAATATACCGGTCGGTTTACTCATCACCAATGCTATATGCCGGAAGCTCCTCAACGAACTTGGTTCCCCAACCGCTTCAACCGCCATATCCATACTCTTCAAACCAATACTCTCACAACCACACCAACGATTACTACTTAAGCCAAACATTTCGAGGCAGTAGAAGCATCTCTCCAAACCCTAATCTCCCAATGACCACAACCGTTAATTACATGGCTGATGGTCCCATGGAATCGAACTACACTTGCGTTGGTGCACCCATTGGTCAGATTGGTTACCCTAGCCGTGGCTCCCCCAACATCCGTGCCCCGCCGCTTGAACCGCCACAAATTCGTGATGGTGACCCTTCACGGCAGCGTTTGGATCACACTCTTATGTTACCCATTAACCGGTTTCAAGATCATCACTCATTCTGAACTTTAACATATTTTGTGTACTTTTCTTTTATGTTCTTTTTGTTTTTGGGTATTTTCTTCTTCTCTTATTTTGTTTGTTTGGTCGTCAAGAAAGTTTATTACCAAATAGCCTGGTTGTTGTGTTTTTTTTCTTCTTCTTGTAATTGTCGAAGTTTTAGTTGAAATCATTTATTACTAGGATCTAACTAATGATATGTTGTGATCGATATTAGGGCATCTTTAACGGTAGTTTCTTAGGACTAAAGTAATTACAAACAATTAAAATGGAAATACCTCTTAGATCATGATTAACGTAAGTTTCTTAAACTGGGTTTTTAGGAAAAATTAAGAAATTCAGCTTAAGAAATTTGCGTTAATAATGCCCTTATATGTCACTTCTCTACAGAGAAGCTTAAAAAATGGAGAGACTTTCCTCTTATATGTCACTTCTTTATTCATCCAATTTATTTTTTACTTAAAATTTAAATAACAAAATTAAAACACTTGTGTGAGATACTCTATTATATGCATCTACCCTTGCTTATGCTCTTAGTGGGTGCGGAATAAATACAAATTATGAAAAGTATCGTGTGAGTCGTAGATACCAAATGATATTAAAACAATTCATTTTAAGAGTAAAGTTAACAAGTTAGTAAGGAAGAGGGACCCTCGTGGGGGTATGTGCTATAGGATATAAATTGAAAGGTGAACGTTTAGCAAAGTTTCCATTTATGGATACACAAGGGAAGTGATTAATCTAAGCCAAAGCTTTTGATTATAGAGACCAACGAGAGGACAGAGGAACGGACAAATGGGTCAGAGAGAGAGAGAGAGAGAGAACAATATATGATACAATGTGTAGGGAGATTGGAACAGCTTTTATCTGAGCGCAGCTACAACTCTCAGCTACTTTGGCCTGAAGCTAGCTATGAGAACTGGGGATTGGAGGGAATTGGTTTGTTCCAAATAAAAATTATAAAGGAAGTTCAAATATATGTATAAAACATTTATTACATATATAGTTATAAAAGTGTAAGCAGGAAGTAACTAGATCCAGGTGAAGACCGTTAGATGCCAGCTGAATTCCCCTAACTAGTAAAACTTCCCTTTGCATTTTCTAATGCACTCTAGTTTCTCTCAACTACTACTTTCATCTTTTTTTTTCTTTTAATATTTGTTACGTTAAAACAATAAATAAATATATTATCGGAGAGAAAATCTATAAGGGACTTGGGTCAATCCACTAATTACCGATTATGAATGAAACTAAGTCTCACATCCGTAGTTGGAGAAATAATTATTTAATATATATAAAGGATTATGGTCAATCCGTATCGCTAATTGATTTTAAATTAAAAGTCCATAATTAACCCAAATTTAACATGATACCAGAGCCACCCTATATTGAGCCATTGCGTGAATCTTGTTCCCACAATTGTCTACATATGAGCGTTAGGAATAGTGTTAATGAATGAAACTAAATCCCACATTAGTAGTTGAAAAAATAATTAAGTAATATATAAATAATTATGTCCAAGTCCCTTATAGATCTTCTCTCCAATATATATCTTCAATATAACTCAGAATCTTTCTGTTTTCATCAAAAAAGAAATCTCCAATTTTGCAAAATTCTAAGAATTATTATTAGTATTTATTTATGGAATTGTAATAAAGAAGCGAGCGTTTACAAACCATGAAGGAATCAGATACAAGCGATAGTGAAGCATGAGCAAACTGTATAACAAAAGAATTATACTTCTGCATCACATCGATAGTGTACCTGGCCTTGTTTAAAGAAATTAAGTTGATGATTTCTAGAAGTTGCATGAATTAAATAATACGAAAATGTCTGTATTTTGAGCCATTTTATAAGTCAGTGGGCTATATGCTTACACTGGAGAGACAAATGACCTCGACCATATCTATCGCTTCTTCTTCTTTATTCGGACCAGTGACAGCTAAACTATTGCTATACATAGACCTATACAGAGAGAGAGTGAGTGAAAAAGAGATAGGTGAGATATGTGAACGGCTCATATTTAAGTAAGCAATGGAAATAACAGAGATGGGTCTGTACGTACGAAGCAACCTGTAATGAGTACGAATCCCTCACTGTCTTTACGTATTTGTAGTATAGAAGGACACACATGGACATGGACATATATATCGAAATTAATTTAATGTTACTACACGTACTATATATGTAATTTTAATTGGATGAATCTATGTATTGTGATCATATATTTACTGTAGTAACATTTGCACCAACAAAAAATATTTACTGTAGTTCGCCATGTGAAATATGATTTTACAATCTCAGATGGTTTATGAATTATGATCGGATGCAAAATTTCAAAATTATATAGGAAACAAATGTGCAGTAGTTGCAACAAAAAAGGTGCATTTACAAAATATTAAACAAATTTGCCAGACTGGTCGTTTGTATGTTAAAATATTTGTTGTTGTTTTGGACTTTTGGATCTAATTGACAACTTTCAGAATAATAATAAACCAGAAACATTATCCGTAGAAATACATGAACAGTGAAAATTCTATAAATTAATAATGTTAAAATCGTATTATTACTTTAATTATTAAAATTTATATATATATATATATATATATATATATCAATTCTTTTAAATAAAGAAAATAGAAATATCTGATATTAGGTGAAGCTCAACAAATAATACATACTTTGAAATAATAGCAAACTTCTAAAAGTTGACTTTCAAGAAAACATAACAATATAATGTATTTAATTATCTTATCAGTTTAATCTTATTTTATGATATTGACGGAACCATATATTCACATAGAATATTTTTAAAAGTTATTCAATCTCTTTAGTGATATGAATGTTTTTCTCAGTGTTCATATCTTATGAGAAAAGTACAAGATCTCGATGGATCAATTTCAAGTAGAAACATTTGATACATGATTCTCACTAGAAGTGATATACATTTCAAGAATCAAAGAAACTGATCATCTCATATCTTGCTCACCACAGTTAGCTGAGAAATTATGTATCTTTCAAATTCTTGTGAATTGAATTGGGAGAGTGACGAACTACCTATCGAAGGTATGGGTACATATTTATATATCTCAGTTTATGTTATATTCCAAAAAAAATCAACTCAAAAGTAAAAATATTTTTAATTTATTATGTTTACTAATTTATTAATATTAAATTTATAAACTATTACTGTACATATACATATAAAATTATAAACTTGCAGAATGATTTAAACTTAATTACCAGTCACAAATTTTAGTAAATTATAATGTTTCACCATTCATGCATTTCTTAATTACATAATATTTTCAAGAATATACAAGTTTATTATTCAGAAATCAACTTTAAAAAAAAAAAATTCATCCCCCTCCAACATAACACTCCATTATGTATATATGTTTTTTTTTTCTTTTTTCATGATTTCCCGAAATTAACAGTTTGTGTGCCAGCAAATTGATTTTTCAAATTTCTCAGTGATTCCATATTTATATTTCCCTATATTAAAACATATTTAGATAATCAAAATAACAAAATTGAATGTGATTTGAGATGGAAGGGATCACATTAATCAGCCCCCAAATTTTAAATATTTGTCTCGCTATATATAGCTAACCCAAACCGGTCTATCAGTAGCCCGACCTGATTGGACATTTGGACATTTTTCTTATGTAGCTTCGGCTGATCCTAGTTAGAATTTATTTTACTATTATATTGTTTGTTTTAATTCGTGATTTTATTCTCTCGGGTTCTGTCAACTCGAAAGTATGTTGACCAAATAATATAAGACTATATTTTAGACGAAAGAGCTGTGAATAATTCATTCCATGGCAATGCAGTATAACAACTTCGCAAGGCACCTATTTGGCTATGACACTTTTGGGTTGTCACGTTGAAATATATGCTATACTTATTTCCAAAATAACATTGCAACTATTTAACTATATATATTAATTTCAGTAAAAAAAAGTTATGTATATTAATTTTTTTTCATGAAAAAGTTTTGAAATTTTTTCATATTTACCATATTATTGATATCATTATTCATTTTTATCTTCACTAAAGAAATATTTTCATAAATATTTTTTTTAAAAAATAAAAAAAATTTAAATTAATTAGAATTTTTAATTTTACATTATTAAACTTTACTTCACTTTTTAACTCTAAATTTTAAATCTTAGACTAATTAACCAAAGATTATAAGTGTGTTTTTCTCTCTTAAAAATAAAATTTTAAGTAACTAATATAAAAAAAAAAGTAATAGTAGGAATATGGTATTTTTTACAATTTCTCAGTAAGTTTTGGACTGAAATTTATGGTCCCTCTTTCCCTATTTTCTCATACGAAGACAAAACAGTTCTAACATCTTATGTGTTTAACGACTATGATTAATGGCTCTGTAGCCACCTACTGGTTAATTAAATAGCCAAAGTTTAGGGTATCTTCTAATCGTGTCTATATAAATGTATTACCCGTAATTTTTTCATGAATTTGGCTATTCAATGGCTATCAAAATAACGACCAAGAGACCACTAAATTTTGTAGCCTATTTTATGGTGCATAAGTTGAGTAATCATATTGATTTTAACCGGATACATAGAAATTTACCGAAAGGTTTTAACCCCAAAATCTTGATTTTCAGAACTAAATATCTTGATTATGTTTCTTCCAAGCAAGGTTAAGACAAACAATGTTTAGGATTTTAGGCCTACTTTACATTTTATCCACTTGTCATATTTTGTAAGAGTTTATATCTGGAAGCGTGTTAACGGAACACCTAATCCGGCTTAGCAATGAAGATGATTTATTATGATATGAAAATAGACGCAGTAGTCAAAGAGAAATCGCATACGCAAGGAGACTATTTATCAACGTCCAAGTGTATTCCAGAGTTTATTTTTCCAAAACTATTTCTCTATAAAACGTTTTACTCGTTTCTAGAATTATGTTTCCTAACAACAATGTCTAACTATTTGGCAAAAAAAAAAAAACAACAACAATGTCTAACTGTTTGCTACAGTCTTCTCTTTGTGGTGTATTATATATTTATACACACAAATAAGGCAACATTATACGAAGAATCACCTATGTTCGTTTTATATGCTTTGATAACTAATTACTTTTACAATATAAACTTTGTCACTAGTGAGCATGAGATATGTTTTGGATTTACCACAATGATGAATTATTAAACATGCATATCTACCTAATTGAGTTATAATATGATTTGAGTATTGATCCCTCAAGACACAATTTAATTAGATCATTATATTGATTAGTTGTATCATAGTCTCTTATCATATAAACATCATTGACTACCCTTGTATAACAAAATCATGTGTTAAGTTTTCTTTAAAAAAGTGTCATCAAGATTTAAGATTCCCTAATTCAAAACTTTTTATCAGACACGACGTATTATACAACTCCTAATCTAGTATATAAGTAAAAGTAAAATGGTGATCACCCTAACAAAATGAGCAAAATGGTTGTGACAATAGAGTATTAACATGTCAATGAAAAAATGAAGGAAAAGAGAGCTTAAAAAAACTTGAAGCACGAACAAAAGATGTGAACAAGTCACGGTTAAGACAATGAAAAAGAGAAGGCAACGTAAAGACAAACTTTAAGTATTACAAATCTTTCGCATCGCTAAAGCCAAAAGGCACACACGCAGAGACAGATTCATCAAGCAAAAACGTTTTCGTCCTGTACCATTCTTCCGATTTATCTCGGGATTCTACGTCCGTTATCCACCACATGTACATTTACAGATAATTACACACAAATGCAATATTTATAGATAATTACATGACTGCAATATGCATTGAAGTAGTATATGATTTGGGCCTAGTGATAGGATCAGAACTACACTAATAATTTTTGCCGTTAACTTTTGATTAATAGCAATCACTCTAAGCTGCCATCGATTTAAAACCCTCTGGACCGTTATGCAGTCCAAGCAACAGAAGAATGTTTGAAGTTGCTGGCTACGTAGTTGTTTTCTCATTACTCATTTCGCATTTTATATCCACATTTCATGCTTGTTCCCTCTTTTATTTCTTAGGTTTAATTCATATGTCTCTGTTTACTTGATTAACTTTGTCTAAATAAGCTTTGATATAGTCAGGTGGGACTTGATCTTAATTTATAGCTCTAGTGGATGATGGTATCAAATATTTTTTACTCATTTAAAAAAAGTATTATTCTATAAATATTGTTAAGATAAAGTCAAAAACCGAGTTGTTGTTATCATTGTTAGTAAAAATATTTATTCATGTAACTCGAAATTTTGTATCTATCTGCGTCTACTGAAGCTAGGACTAGAAGTCTAGTAGGAGCTAGGTTATGTGTATACATTATTACATTACATATGTACTCCCTCGTCAAACCGGACAATATATACATATACGGATATACCTGATTGTAGTTTCTGGAACTGCAAGATAATATAAAAAAATAATCTTGAATTATTTGTCTAGTTAAATCCACACACTCTCTTCGTCTATGCCAACACAATTAATCATCATCTTCTCCCAAACATCAATACAGTCAGATTCGAGTCCATCTTTTCTTAAAGAAGTAAAGTCCAGGATAGTCATTTATTCACATGGCTTCCTTTCAAACCAAGACCTAAAACAATATGGTCTTTAAATCAGAGTTTAATTAACTGAAACTACCGACCTTGTTTGCCAGTGAAGGTTTGCTTGTGGTTGGATTTTCTTATGCATTGCTGGATTGGGTGTATGGTCTTGTCCAGATCTTTATATGGACTCCTTGGAAGCCATTACACTGATTCTTGAGTTAAGATGAAGCCCAAGAGAAGCCAAGTGTGAACACAGTGCCACAACTGGTGAAAAATTAGGGAAGTTACGCATGCATGGTATTGGCTAATTAGTGCCCGGTTGAACATGTTGTCATGGTGAGTGGACGACTACGTGTGCTGAAAGTGAGTGACTCTCCTGGAGGTTCTGTAGCAGTAACTGCAAGTCTTGTTTGGCACAATAAGTACTTGGAAGGCAAGCCAAGAACACTTAGGTGATCTTAGGAGAAGAACACTTATAAAAAAAAACATAATTGCACATTATCTAAACAATTCTTTTACCCGATATGGTCAAAATAGATTTCCCATTAAAACATTTCCCTCACTCTTTATGGCTCTTAAACTATAAACCTTCTACAATCTTATTAACAGATGAATAAGAGCAGCATGAAAGGTGCCAACACCGTTTAATCAATAGAAATAGGTCAAGCAAATAATGTTTCGATGACGTCACATAAATGAAAGAAGAACCAGCTGGGAGAATGAAGGTAGCATACTACTGAATACCTGACTGGTGGAACCAAATTGATATATGCTATTTGTTAATGATTTGAAGTGTGCATTGACATTAGTGGTTGAAGATAGTGGAATGAGAATTGAAACAGTTGACCATTGGTTTCTAGACGCAGGGGGGATGAAGGGGAAGAGTCATAGTTAGGGCTCAATATATCGCCTTTTTTGATGTGTGGGAGGTTGAAGATTGGGCCAGCTATTGGGCTTTAACAGATTTGACAAGAGTTAATAAAATAAATTAAGTAAATTGGTTGAAAATATGATTTGTTAAATAGTGATTGTAAAGTGACCTAGATGTATTAAAAGATGTGACTGGTTTATATTTTAGCTGATGTGGCAACCTTCAATAGCCTTCAAACTAGTCTTTTTTATTTGGTTTCTTGTGGAAGATTTTTGTTATTATTAATTATAGTATGGTGCGGATTGTAAATATTCGAAACCTTAATATAGATGTTATGAAACCTTAATATTCGAAACCTCAAGGGCAAAACCGGATCCTCAGGGCCCCCAAAAAGATTAAAAAAAAATATCCTAAAAGCAAGATTATTGAGGGTCCGTGCTCTTAGTCTTTAATATATATATATATGTATATATTATATATACGTATATAATTACGGATTAAAGATTTCATGGAAACCCAAACCGAAAATTCCTTAATTAAAAAACTTACAGTTTGGGTTTCCGTGAAGTCCTTAATCCGCAATTATATACATATATATAATATATACATATACATATTTTTTTCTAAGGACTCTAACACAAAGACAACCAATAATGTTGCTCTAAGCATCAACTTAACTCTTAGACTAGTCAAAACATGCTTAAAAATTGTTTTACATCTCTAATTTTTTTTTCTAAAACACCAAATCTCTTTTAACCTTGCTTTAAACCTTCCACGGCTAATTAATTCTAATCTATTTGGACCTATATACAGATTTTTAAAAGTTAAATAATTATTTTATATTAATTTTTATAAGGAAAACAATATCTGAGAAATTAAAATCTTTGTTTTAGAAATAAATCATTAAATTTTCTCAAACTTGACCAGTTTTACGGCATAAAAATGTACAGCAACAACAAAAAAATTACAGTCTTAAATCTAGTTCTAAAGCAAAGAATTTAGAGCTACAGGTCCCTCCAAACCGATCGTATATTCTACGTTTTATGCATTTTGACATACTCGGATGTGTGTTTCAAAAAAGAAGAAGACATACTTGGATGTATATTTCGTGTTCGGCATCCATGTAGTTACCAGCCCAAGAAAATCACGACTTACAGTCGCTCAATTCGTTTGCTCGCTGAGATCATAAACTCCGACAAGATATAAATCTACAAAGAATAACACGTCACCAAAAATCAAACTACAATGTCAGAGGGCTGCACCATTTCCCACCGCTTCAAAGATGGCGAGGTGTGCAACGCTCTGACATTGTAACATGATTCGTCTTGATGTGCAATCTCTTGTAGATCTTTATTTTGTCGGAGTCGATGATCTCGACGGGGAAACGAGAGATGAAATGGACGGAAAGGTGTGAGGAGAAAGACAGTGGTGTTCCTCCTCATGAGGCAACCGGAGATTAGTGAGAAATTATATTAGGAGGAGTGGAAATATATATACAAGTTTCTTCACCAAACTTCACGGTTCGTTAAACGACAAAAAATACTACATGGTTAGGTGAGACATTTGAAAGAAAAAAAAAAACACAACGGTTGAGATCATTTCTTAGAGGAGAAGCAACGCTCGAGATGATTTTAAGCTGGTTGGTAGATGACTCAACTTTGTGAGTGGTCAGCAATGGTGGAGAAGCAACGGTCCAGATAATTTCATGGAGATTAGGTTTCTAGGATTACATGCGATCTTGTGAAGGCATTGACTTTGTGACCCATCAGACACATGCAAAGACTACGTGTCATGATCATGTTGGTTCTGATGTGACAAGACGACTTGAGAAGAGTCAAGAGGCCCCTCACTTGTTTAGTTTTGTCGGTTGGGCAGAGGAAAGGGTTAGAGAAAGACGCCATCAAAGACGACTTGTCGAGCTTCTCAAGTGTGAAAACTAGAGGATGCAGGTTTATACGTCTTTTTCTTTTTGACTTTATGAATTTAACAATTATAAATTGTTATAGAAGTGTCTGTTTCTACAAAGTAATGTTGGTCATTTTCCATATGGGAGTGGTCCATAATCATCAAACATTATGTAATCTTTAGTGACAACTATGGCCACATTTGGCTAATTTATTTATTATCTAACGTGTTTATTGGTTAACCACTCATTTTGTTGATTTACTTTAGCAAATCTAGGAGGACTTACAGTAATTCAACTAGATAGTTAGTTGTCTTCATCAGAACTTTCTTTTTCATTTGAGTCACAAAGCATAGAATACGTAAATATTTGGGAAGCGGTTTTGTTCAAATACTTGGTCAATATAGTCACGGCCCGCTGACTGGATTAGGAGTGATGGGTTCTACTCGTTTATGAGCACCACCATCATGTATACACAGTACATGTGGTGTGCTTCGGAGAATGATTTTCCTAATAGATTATCCTTAT
>CAJHQP010007827.1:0-30134 GCA_905132765.1 Moricandia arvensis
GCACTTGAAATCCACAGACCAGAATTCATTGGTGATCTTCCTCATAGCTCTATATTCTACCTCATCACTTGAACATGATACAACCTTCTACTTTTACTCTTCCAAGTCACTAGGTTGCCTCCAATGAATGTACAATAGCCAAGTGGTTTATATCTTATCAATCCTATCATCCGGTTCAAATCAGCCATCACAATACCAAACTATTTCAGGCTTCCATATTCACCCCATCCAAACCCCTTGACCTAGAGCTTCCCTAGATACTCGTTGATGCTCTTAACCATGTTCCAATGGTGAACCTTAAGAGCTGCATATGCTTGGTTCACAGCAAAACCTTTGTCTGGTCTTTGTGATGGTTATATAGATGAGCTTTCCCACCATTCTTCTATACTTCTTGATATCTTCAAAATGGTGTGTCTTCAAACTCCCCCTCACACAAAGTTATAACCATCTTCAAAGTGTAGTGTGTGGCTGGTCTTCCGTCCAAGTTCCTGGGATCAATGAAAAGATCAAGTGTGATACGTCCTTTGGATAGGAAGAGCCCCTCTCTAAAGCGGAATACTTCAATTCTAGGAAGTACTTGAGTTCACCTAAATCCTTAATATCAAACACATATTTGAGGGAATACCTTGGTTTCTGATGCGCCTCTTTTCACTGCTTGTGATGATTATATCATTCCACATAAACAAGATGCAGCACAATGCCTCTTGGACCAGGAAGAGTGAATAGAATGCGAGCAGCATCTGACTTCTGAAGCCTCTCCATTAATGTAGCTACTCAACTTGTGATCTCAAGCTCTTGGTGATTGCTCAGTCAATGGATGCGCTTTCTTGAATCTTAGAACAATTCTAGGCTGACCAAGTGCTTAGACCAGGAGGAGGATGCATGTAGACCTCATCTTCTAGCTCTCCTTGAAAAAAAGCATCTTGATATCCATCTGCCACAACTCCACTCTAGATTTGTTTCAAGAGAGAGATGATCTGAATGGTATGTAGTTTGGCCATTGGTGCAAATGTGTCCACATAATCCTCTCCATATGTCTAAGTGAAGCCTCTTGCCACAAGTCTTGTTTTTCTGCTTCTCCAACTTTGCCATTTTCAAGTTATTTGATTGTGAAGACCCACTTGCTTTGAGACTATCTTCTTGCCCTTTCGAAGTTCACTCTTCATACCAAGTGTCATTTATTATCATGGCATTGATCTCATTTCCAACAGACTATTTCCATTCAACAAGCTTCATTGCTTCTTCATAGGACCTTGAAACATATCCTTGATCCAATCCACTGATGAATGTTTGATGTTCAACTGGGAATTGCGGCAAATGAGGCATACTTTTGAAGTTGGATGAGCCACTACCTGACTGTTGTAATAAGACCCTTGTGTTCACCCAATTGGAGGGATCCTTCTTGATCCTTGTGCTTTCTTCTTGGTGTTTGAACTTGGATCTTGTTTCTTCTCTTCTTCATTATCTCAGCAGTTTCAGTTGCTTGAGCTTCTACATCATCCTGATCATGAACTTGCTGAACCATGTGGATTTATGTTCGTGTTCATTCCCCCCCCCTTCAGGATCAGGATGAGTGACTTCTCAGCTTCTTGGTCCAGTCTCTTGAGTAGAGTAGGTTCTCTGGTGATCTCCATTTTCTTGCTAAACTGATTCCAAGATTTTCTAAGATGTTCCTCAGGTTATTGGGCCTATCTGCAAGCTTGAGACAGATCTTTGAGCTTATCCTAGTTCCTCTCAGCATAGAATCATTTTTCGTCCATAAACTTCACATCTCTAGATACAAGTATTCTTCTTGTTTCAGGATTGTAGCACTTGTATCCTTTCTGTGCAGAAGAGTAGCAAACGAACATACACTTCATGCTCTTTGCTTCTAGCTTGTTTCTTGCTCTCCTGGTATTAACACAAAGTAGGCACATCCCAAAAACTCTGAGGTGATAAATGGATGGTCTGGTTTGGTTTAACACTTCATAAGGAGTGATATGCTTCAACACCTTAGTTCAGATCCGTAATAAGGTAGCATGCTGTCATCACATCATCACTCCAAGATCTTTTAGGAACATTGGCATGAAAAATCATTGATCTAGCAACCTCCCATGAGATGCATATTCTTCCTTTCAGCCACTCCATTTTGCCGAGGTGTATATGGTCAACTTGTTTTGGTGGATTATGCCATATTTTTCCAAGTGATTCTTGAATTGCATGACTTGTATACTCTCCTCCATTTTCTGATCTCAATACCTTCACATTGGCCTTTAATAGTGGTTAGTGACATAGGATTAAAAGTTCATAAATGCATCTAACACGCGATCCTTAGAAGGCAACAATGTTAACCCAAGTATACTTTGATTTCTCATCTACAAAAGTGATAAAAGACTTGTGATTATCCCCTATAAATACATAAAGAGTCCAAACATCATAAATGAACTAAGTCAAAGCATTTCTCATAGATGGTTACTGGTGTTGGAAACACATATTTGTAATGCTTTCATAGGAAGCATGCTTCACAATCCAAGTGGCTAAATGACATATCAGGCATTCATGATTTCTAATGAAGGGGAGTGTAGATGTCCTAATCTAGCATGCCAAATAGTTCTATCACATTAAACTAGTACTGGTCATGCATAAAGGAGTAGAAGAAGGGCAATAGGGCTTAGTATTTTAGAGATGGTATAAACCATTTTGGTTTTTCCTTCTCTAGTCACCTTCCATGTTTTAAGGTACTGAAATTCAACATCATTAGGTCTAAAACCACCTGAAATTTTAGGTCAACAGTGGCCTTTTTCCACTGAAAGCAAGTTAGAGGCAAGCCACCAGGCATATAGAAGGCAATGAATTCTTTATCAAACACATTAAGGTTCCATATTCCTTTTATCTTCACCTTATCACCATTGGCTATTATAGCATTCCTTAAGGCAGGCCTAACATCACTAATAAGATTCCTATCAGTAATCATATGATGACTATCTCCTGAATTTATTATGATTGGCTTAAAGATAAGGGATGTGTAGCAGACTCTTAGAGGAGATAATGCTTTTGCTGATTTGATTAGTGGCTCAATATCACTCATTCTGATAAGACCATCATTGATCATTGCATTGTGCCACAGTTCTCCTCCATTAGAGTTTACTAGTGAAGGTTGAATACATGAATGCACCTTTAAGAGCTAGTTGATCCTTCTCCTTAAGTTTCCTTCCACCAGGTTTGGTATCAAACCAGATTTGCTTGATACTCTTCCTAACATGTCTTTTTTTTGGCCTTTTTGTATCCAGGTACCAGCACCATCTTTCCTTTCTTTTTGTGGCATATCCTTTACAAGAAAATCTGGCTTATTTTCTCTTTTAAAGAGAGTGTGAGATACTTGTTCCCTTGAACCAAAGCACACGCCTTCAAGGTTAGGGAAGCTTGTCTTCTCTCAGAATATGCTTGATTACGTGATTGTAAGATGAATTTAGGTTCAGGAGAAAGCTGAAGACTTTGTTCTTGTTCATATCTTTTCTTGATGCCTCAGGATCCAAGGAGGAGAGGGTCTAAGCACATCCACTCGGCCCATAAGATTTCGGAACTTGCCAAAATAGCTGATTAAACTCCCACTTCTTCATGGCTCAGGTTGGAGAGATTCCCATACACTATTTGAAGACTCTTCCAAATATCCTTAGCAGTTTCACAATGTGAGTAAGCTTCCCAGATTGATTTTGAGAGAGAGTTGTGGATGATCTCTAGTGCTTGTTTATCTTCTCTGACCCTTTTATTCATCCTTCAGACCATTTGTCTAACCTATCCTCTTGAGTCATCCTTTTTGAAGTTTCAGCCTTCATGATGTGGTTGTTCTAAAGTCCATGACTCCCCAAGGTGACTCTGGCCACCCTTGACTATACAAAGTAGTTAGAACCCTCAACGGTTACTGGAATCAATCTTCTCTTCCATTTTATGGTTGAATTTATTTTACCACTGGGACAATAGAATGAAGAACATTGAAATTTTGAAATTAATGAAAAAAATAATAGATTTGTGGAAAAGAAAGAGATTAATAGCTTTATGCGCTGATAGATATTTCCTGATAATAGAGTAATTGAGAACATATGATTTTGACGATAGAAATAGAGTAAGACAGAGTGAAAACAGGGGCAAAACAGAGTAACTCGGAAACAAAGTTGGAAGAACAGAATGGATTTTTGCGGAATTTAAAAGAGTTTAGGAAACTTATAAGTTCTGATACAATGTTAGAATTGAAGAAATATGATGCTAAGAATTGAAGACCAGCAAGAGAATAAGTGGAAACTGGTGAAGAATCAATGATGAACAATGAAGAACAAGAGAGAGAGATTGGTTGGACATTTTTGAGAGAGTGGGAGATAATTCTCCTTACTTAATCTTTTGTTTGAGTTTACATTATATAGAGACAGACATAAAAAGATTAATAAGAGAATAAACAAAGAAAAATATCTTGGTGATGGTTCAGGGGTGAAAGAGACATGTCATGAACAACTCTTTGCTTAAGTAGAACATGTGATTCCCATTCATACTAATTTCAAACTCTTGCCTTTGGTCAACCTGAACGTCTATATGGGTCCTTAAGCAAACATTTAGCTCCCCAAATTTCACTTTTCTTGCCTTGCAAACCAAGCTATTTAATCTCTGGTCAGCATGTACATACATAGTTAAAATACTAACCAGGTCACTTCTTCTTTTGTCTTTTGCTTCTTCTTCTTCTCCTCTTTGGTTCTTCATCTCAATATTTGAAATGCTAAAATAAAGGAGGGTGTAAATTCCTGATTTGATCACTGTTACTGCTAATCTTAGCACTGCCAGGTAGAAGAAAAACCACCAAAAAAAATAATTATGTCAACTTTCTTTTGGAATGTGAGAGGTTTTAACAAGTAACATAAGCATTTCGTATTGAAGAGATGGGTAACAAAAAGAGATTTTTAGTTTGGTGGAGTTTAGAAACACGAGCGAAGGAAGGAAGATGTACAAAGATCTGTGACAATGTCTTTCCAGACTGTTTGTGGATTAACAACTATGAACACAATGCTCTTGGTCGAATATGGTTGGTATGGAGCCCGAAGATAAGAGTTATGCCCCTGTTTAAGAGTGATCAAATCATAACAGTCTATGTTCTATTATTGGAAGGTGAGAAAGAGTTTTTCTGTTCAGTGGTTTATGCAAAGAATAAAAGGTGGAAAAAGAGAATTATGAGAAGATATCAGAAACCACCATGATTCTCCAATCATACGGAAAATCCATGGGTGGTGGTAGGAGACTTCAACGAGACAGTAAGCATTGATGAGCATTCATTAAATATAGTAATGTCTCCGGGAATGAGAGAGTTTCAAGAAGTGGTTCAATACTGCTCCATTCTTGATTATGATTCTAATGGCCTTGTTTTACTTGGAAAAATAGAAGAGGGGAAGGGAAAATATCGAAGTTGCAACTATTTCCTCAGTCTTATAGTGTTTTCGAAGGGGGTGGGTGCTCGAATCACTTGAGATGTAGAACTCAGTTATTACCAGATAAACCACGACCAAAGTGGCCATTTAAGTTTGTAAACGTTGTGGAAGAGATTGAGCAGTTCAGGACAATGGTAAAAGAGTATTGGAGAAACACTGTTCCCTTTTCATGTCTACCCCGTCGATGCATCGGTTTAGTAAGAAACTAAAAACTTCTGAAGCCAGAGATATGTACTCTTGCAAAGGAGAGATTAGGTAATCTCACAAAGAAATCAAAGGAAGCTTTGGAGGATCTCAGTGTGAATCAGAAAAAAAAATTAACCTCCCCCTCATATGAAAATATGAAAGTAGAGCTTGACGCAGTGCAGAGATGGAGAAGGTGTCTATTCTGGAGGAGAAGTTTCTAAAACAAAAACCCAAGCTCATTGGACTTCGGGTAGGAGACAAAATAATAGAGTTTTATCACTAGAGCAGCCACAGTTAGAGCAATGAGAAATTCTATCAAAGAAATCGTCTCTGTAATGGTATTATATTGACGAAAGAAGAAGAAAATCAAAGCTGAAGCTGAAAAGATTTTTTCGAGAATTTCTACAGCAGAAAGCCTGCAGATTTTGAAGGTATTTCAGTGGAGGAGTTGGAGAAGATACTCCCTTTCCGTTGTTCCGATGCTGTTGCTGCAGAACTCGTTAAGGAGGTAACAACTGAGGAGATAAAGAAAGTCTTAATTCTCCATTGCCTAATGAAAAATCCCTGATCCTGATGGCTATACGGTCAAGTTTTTTTAAGGCAGCATGGGATAACAATTGGTCCGAAAATTCTTATAGCAATTAAATCTTTTTTTTTGCCATAGGTTTCTTTCCAAAAGGAGTAAACTCGACTATTCTTGCCTCTAATCCCAAATGATTCGGAAGCATGAGAAGATGAAAAATTATAGGCCGCATCCCATGTTGTAATGTGTTGTATAAAGTGGTTACGAAGATCATAGCGAACAGGCTGAAAGAAACTTTTCCGGAGTTCATTGTGTTTAACCAATCTGCTTTCGTCAAGGACATCCTTCTTATTGAGAATCTTCTGCTAGCTACGGAAATTGTAAAAGACTATCATAAGGATTCAATCTCATCAAGTTGTAACCGATTAAATTTGATATTTCGAAGGCCTTTGACACATTGCAATAGTCTTTTTTACTGAGTACTCTTAAACCCATGAGTTCCCTCCACAGTTCATTCATTGGATATCCCATATGCCAACACCACAACACTCCTTTTCGGTGCAAGTTAATGGGAGCTCGCGGGGTATGTTAATAGTGAACGAGGCCTTGCGTCAAGGATGCTCTTATGAAACGTCCTCTCAAGGCTCTTGGATAAATCTGCTCTTGAAGGAAATGGGATTCCATTGAAATGTCAAAATATGGGGCTGACTCACTTGTCGTTTGCTGATTATATTATTAGCTCCTTACCGATGGAACGACAAGATCAGTGGAAAACATTGTGGAAGTTTTGACTATTTTGCCACAAATATCAGGTTTAAAAATCAGTCTAGAGAAGTCTATGATCTATTACACAGGAGTTCAAGAAATGAGTAGTAGAGGAGTTGTAAGAAAATCCTCAAACTGCCGTACGGTATTTAGGCCTTCCTCTTCTTACCAAGAAGATGACGCCAAGTGACTACCAACCTTTACTGGACCCAAAAAAAAAAGAGAATTGGTTCTTAGACTGCGAGATCTCTCAGCTATGTGGGTTGTCTACACTCATCCAATCAGTCATTGCAAGTACCACTAATTTCTGCTATCCGCTTTTAGACTTCCGCAAGCTTGTCTAAAAGAAGTTGAATGTTTATGCTCTTCTTTCCTCTGGCCAGGACTAAGTTTAAGTGCAAATAAAGAAAAAATGTCATGGGATAAAGTATAGACCGAGAAGAGATGGAAGGTCTGGGAGTTTGTTCTCTACAGGAATTAACATTGTATGCTGTCTTCGTCTAATATGTGTTTGGTCTCTGCAATAGTTTCGTTGTGGGTTACCTGGATCCAAACATACTTGGTAAGAGATGAAGAATTTCTGGTCGATACGAGAAAAATCTAATACATGATCATGGATGTGGCGTAAGCTCCTGAAACTTCGACCTCAGCCTCAAAAATTTCCACATGATGAAGGTAAGCAGTGGTCACCAGACTTCTTCTGGTTGATAAATGGTGCTCCTGCTCCTGGGCAGGATACACGACTTAACTGGTGACAGAGGTTGCATTGATATGAGTATTCTTCTGAAAGCCACTGTGGCTTCCATTCTACTTCCAAATCGTTGAAGAAGAAGGCATAAATCAAACACTTGTGCTCTCATAGAACAAGCCATTGATAAGCAGAGAGGTTTACCAAATGAAGGAGTTGATATCTCACTATGGAAACAGAGTATAGTTGTGTACAAAGAATGTTTTAACTCAAAGAACACATGGAATCAGATCAGAGATTCTTCGCCGTGTGTGCCTTGGTATCACGTAATATGGTTCACCCACGCGACTCATAAATTCAGTTTTTTAGTGTGGTTGGCAGCCCATAACAGACTCTCCCCAAGAGATAGGATCGGTCACTTGGAACTTGAACATTAATCCCAGAATGCCATTTTATACAAAACTCCAATGGAAATACAAGATCATTTATTTTCTCCTCCTCATTCTCAAGAGAAATTTGGGTTTAATCTTTCAAAAAGGTTGCTAAGTGGTTGTGAGAATGGTTGAATGACAGAGTCCGTTGCTTATGGTTTCTGCAAATAAGCAAAAAAAAAAAATAGTCTTTCCTCTCCGTTATATCCTGGCAAGCGACATCTTACATGGTTTGGAGAGAAAGAAATGCACGACGTCATGTGGAATACCAAGGACACCCAACAGTCTGATTCAAGATCTCGACAAGAAAATTAGGGACCAAATTCTTTCACTACGATCGAGCAAGAACAAAGGTTATGAAAGATGTATGCAACTTGGCTAGTTACTAGAGGATAGGAAATTTGATTTTCTGATTACATTAAGCAACTACTTTATACAAACAATTTATTTTCTTTTGTATTAATTTAACATCCATTCAAAAAAAAAAATTTAGATGATATTTTAAATGTTGAGAAAATTTAAAAATATTGTTAAAAATAAGTATTTTATAAACAAAATACTGCTAGACAATAAATCTATGTTTTGTAAGGATAAAACGGTTATTGAAAGTAAACTATTATTTTGATACGTTGAATCTGTAAATTAATCTAGTGAGTTAATACCAAATACTTTAGTGAATACTAGTTTCTTTCACTTGAGAGAGGTCCCAAATGCTATTATAAAATCACCTTAGTTCCTCATTCAACTTATTAGGTTAGACTTATCAACTACCAAAAAGAATAACAATATTCTTTCTATATATAGTTTTTTTTTCAAAATTTTGTTGTAGATATATAAGTTATAAAAAGGAAATCACAAAAAAAACTGTAAAGTGACATCAATTTACGTTTTAAACTTCTGACGTTTTTATATAACACTTAAAATTTATGTTCGAGATTACGATAGCGTGAGTCAGACAATCATAAAAGGCTAGGGTATTACCAAAAAATTAGAGATATTAACCAGAGATTAACTAGTGAATAATTTAAGTTTTTTACTTATACGTTATATATAAAAATACTATATTGTATAGAAAAATAAAGAAACACACTCGTTCATGTGGTCAATAAGTTGATTTTGGTATTACAGATTACGAGTCTGAACTAGATTCAATGTGTTTGAATACTTTTCTCTTCCTTTATTAGGGTCGACGAGCTATTTCCCCACGAGAACTAATCATATAGCATCAGTTCCCGCACCAAATTATGATCTAGTATCAAATCTCCATGATTTGAAAGTTATAAACTTATTTCTCCACCGAATTAATAATTTCGAATGTATTTCTCCCCGAATCGATACTTCGAAACTTAATTACCCATAGACCATGGGTTTTGATTGGTTTATTATTAACCAATAATTTAAACCGGTTAAACCAAACCAAAATTCATTTTAAACAACTTTTATTTAAAAATATTTTTTTTCTTTTTTTTGGAATTTTAAAATATAGATTTTTTTTTCTAAATTTCAAGGAAGTTTAGGTTTATATTTTTGTGTTTTTTTTAAATTTAAAAGAAAAAACTTACATCAAGATTTCATTTTTATAAATTTTAATAAAATCACAATGAACAAATAAGCTTGTTAATTTGTATTTGTTTTTTTGAAATTTGAAAGAAAAAAAAATCAATTTTGATAAAAATATATGTCAAAATTCAACAAAATATAGATTTTGACATATACTTTTATCAAAAATTTAAGTTTTGCTTTCAAATCTCAAAAATACAATAATTTCATAGCTTATTTGTTCACTGTGATTTATTAAATTTTTTAAACATAAAATCTTGATGTAATTTTTATTTTAAATTTTTAAAATACGCAAAATATAAAAAGAATTAGAAAGTTTTTTTTTTAATTTAAAAAAAACTATGTTTTGAAATTTCAAATGAGAAGAGAAACAATAATCTTTAATAAAAATTGTTTAAAATGAGTTTTGGTTTGGTTTAGCCGGTTTAAAAGTATTTGGTTAATAATAAAACCAATTAAAAACCATGGTCTTATGGGTAATTAAGTTTCGAAGTATCGGTTCAGGGAGAAATACATTCAAATTTGTAATTCATGGAGAAATAAGTTTATAAGTTTCAAGCCGTGAAAGATTTGACACTGGGTCATAATTTGATGGGGATCTGATGCTATATGATAGTTCTCGTGGGGAAATAGCTCGTCGACCCCTTTTATATAAAGGATAATAACTGTAACTTGAATTATATTATATTTCTTTGACCTTAAACTTCCACTGGTTTTTAGAGGCATGCAACCAAGTTGCTTAGGGGTGCTTAAGGGGTGGGGGCCCACTAGCACCCTCAAAAACTAACTCTTAAAACTCTCAAATAAACATCCATTTTCTTTGGTTATTGTACTGTTCACCGGATCCCACTAACACGTGGCAGTCCGTGATTGATCTGTTTTTTTCTTTAAATCAAAAGAAAAAAAATAAGCACCCCATTTGGGGTGCTTATTTTTTGTTTTTTCTTTTTTTTTATAAAAAAATTAAAAACAGACCAATCACGAAACGTCACGTGTTAGTGAAACCCGTGAACAGTGCAAATACCTTAGCTAAGCACCCGTGGTTAAAGATGCCCTTAGAACCAACTGGGTCCGTTTTTTGACACAAAAACTAAAACAAAAACAGAGTTCTCATACATTATATTTTTTGAGCAATTTTGGTGAACTCACAATGGAGGTTGTCCACCGTATGAATACTTGCTGGTTAAAACCACCACGTTAACCGATTTTTGGAACTTGACTTTAAACCATTAATTTAGTTTAATTAAACTTTTAATTTGGTAAAATAATTTCGCCAGTCATTCGTTAAACAGAACAACTAATATTAAAAAAGGAATTTGTTAACGGCGTTAGTTGTTCTGCTTAACTAAATGGCAAAGCAAAGAATCCTGCTAAATTATAAGTTTAATGTGAGAAATAAATTAATTTCATGGTTTGATGGGTTAGGTGACATTTTTGGAGGTTTAAAATATCAATGAATACAGTTGACAAAAAAATATCAATGAATATGAAACTTCGATATTGAAATTCTAAAATTGGTTTAGACACTAGACAGTAATTTTATTTTATCTAAAAGGAGTTTTCTGAAATCTAATTTATAATAATATATTGATTCAGATTGATTTAAATATTCAAAAACTAAAACTGATTAAAATCAATATAAACTCATCTAAATATGTTAATTTAAACAATAATATTATTATAAGTTTACAAGTTTATTTAATTTCTTTTGTTTGCATATCTAATTTAATAATCTATCATAACAATTTGATTTTTTTTAAAACTGAAATATTTCATATAAATGCTATATATAATATATATATAATAAATTAATAATTTGTTTATGTCTGATCATTGTTTAAATCTTAAATAATTCATGTACTCAATAATATAGAATACCTAGTTACCGTATTTTTTGGATTTACCCGTATAAGAGTTGTAAACTCAACAACTCTGATGTTAAAGAAAGAAAAACTCTGATGTAAACGTGTGCGACCCAAAAAGCAGACAAACACAACCATCTTTTAACCACCGCAGGCTCACGTGTCGTGCATCATTTTCGTCTAGTCGCACGTGTTGGGTGGTGTTTACCAATGGCGAAAATTACATTTATGGCCCCCATGATCCAATTTAATATAGATAGGGGAGACATAAATCTGACAGAGTTCATTGATATTAATCGGAGTTTAAAAAGTAACATTTGACATTTTCTATACAGGTTAAAAAATAATTATATATTTATATTTTATTAAATACATGAATTTAATATATACTTATAATATTTAAGATAAATATATTTATTTATGAAATTAATGTATTTTGTATCATACTCTTTTCGTTTTTAAATATTTGAAATTGTAGGATAGTGCACGGCTATTAAAAAACTTAATTTTTAATATAAAAACTGATATTAAAATATAAAATAAAAATTATTAACCAATTACAAAATATATTATTGGTTACAGAGTTTTTGATAAAGTTAAAAGTTGCACTAAAATATTAATATATCATCTATTTTGAAACATCAAATATTTTTTAAAATATCATCTATTTTGAAATGGAATTAGTAATAAATATAAAAGAAATTAAAATTATAAACTAATATTTTTATATAAAAATATTAAAATTTATACACCTTATAAAATATGAATATTAATGTCATCTCTGATTTGAGATGAGATGAATGCACACAAACACAAAACAAAAATACATGTAACCATGTGAGTACAAACATAATTCAAAAAAAAAATCTTAATACTTTTTAAATGGAAAAAAAATATTATTCACTACATTATTTTTAAAAAAAATATAAAATAAAACATATATACAAATATAAACTAAGCTTTTCTTTAAAAAAACTTAAACTGAAACATGAGAAACAAATGCTTAATTTCATTAACTATGCATCTAACTAGATGGACCTAGATCAGAGGTTTGATGGTACAAACATGTCTTGGCCCAAAAATCGGCTAACCTATTTAGGGTTATTAGGATGAAAGAAAATGAAGAGGCAATAGCAATGGTGTATGAAAGCACCCCCAACGAGTTCCAGTGATCTTTGTTGGGATCCAATTGTTCCAAAGAGATCTTGGGAATCTGATCGAAGCCAAATCTGAAATATGTGTGAAGAAGAGGCCCGAAGGAAAGCTCCCTTAATCACTAGGGCTTCTGCCATAAGAGAAGATGAGACATGTATTTGAAAAGATGATCTTCAATCAATCTCCACAGAGTCATCATCGAAGAAGATCTAAGCGAACCTACTGACGACGAATCAGGTCTCCATTCAACATACGAGTTACAACATGATGGAACCGAGAGGCAGTGCCAGTGATTTAGAATTTGATTACCTGTCTCAGGGAAAAGAGAAATAAAAGTACAAGTGATGGATCTACTAATCGTCGTGGGGGTCAGGGAGAGTTGAGCCTTCTCTCAGTATCTAGTTGCAACTAAGATTTACCATATTGTCTTGAGCTGATATCTTACGGTTCTAGAATAGGAAATGATTACGTGCGCACCATAAGTTCCAGAGAATCAAGGAAACACGGTAGTGGAGATACCGTAGGCGGCATGTCCTTCCGGTGTGAGGCAGCTATCATTGTTGACCTGAAGGATGAGTAGAGGTCTGATTGAAAAGGAACAGACCAGGGATTCAGGTTCAAGACCTCTTTTGCAAATCTGTAATTAAAGAAGAGATGCATCAAAGTTTCTTGAGCGCCGCATCCGCAAACAATTTTTTGCAACATTAAAATCCTCTCTTTCTAAATTTCTTCCGTAGGTGCCTGTGGCATTTTTCCCATAAAAATAACTTAAGTTTGGGCATGATTGGTGGAGATCAAACATATTTCATCCAGTCAAAGCTTGTTCACACCGAGAAGTTATCATGTCGATCAGTATTTTATCCGCTGCAGCGAGACATATCAAGTTTTAGTAGTATATGTGACATGTCATGTGTTGTGGTCAGCCATATGTGTCTTCAAAGCCCAGTTATACTTGGTCGAATGTTGAGAATGTGGTGAGCCAGCTCAGGGAAGAGATCATCAATCAGAGTAGTGTTCCTCTTTTTTTTGTTTCATGAGAAAGCAGGTCTGAGACCATTCATGTCCTGGTCGTTGAGATGGATAGTCCAATCGGCTTTAGGAAAAATACAGGAATTAGACTAGATGTTTAGTTGTGTCTCCATTGCCCTATGTACTTCTCGAGATCATTAAAGAGGAGGTTCTAGCCATGTGAAGAAGTTGGTGTTGATGATACTTTGAGGAATGAAACTTTGTGACAATACTTACCTATCAATGTTTCGAGCCAAAGAGGCAATCAGAGCTTTTTATTAGTCTCCATACGATCTTTGCAAGGATCACTTGATTGAAGGCTTGAACATCCAGAATCATATGATATGATCTTGGAAGCAAATGACGTGTCACTTGAAGAAGGTTATGAGCTGTCATCTGCAAAGTGAGAATAGCATATACGGTTTAAACAAGGAAGAATAGTATCAATAGAGAGAGGACTGTATTGGGAGTTCGTTAGTTGGTTGGCCGTTTGTGGCTTGGGCTTGCTTCTCTTTGAGAGCAAGATAGCTTTCTCTGTAGTTCTCTGTAATTCCTCTGTTATCATCAAGAAAATGACACTGTCTTATCAAATTGGTGCTGGTGAGCGATCTTGATCGAACAATCGCGAGCGGATCAAAGAAGAAGACGAAGACGACGTACGCAGACGATCGGTGATTCACAGAAGATGTTGGAGCTGGGTTCTCAGTTGATTACACCAATGGAGTCTTGGGAGACGAGGATTGATGCTACCTTCGACAAATGGTATAACAGAATAAGCAAAACTACTAGATACATATGATTCGAAGAACAAGGAACCAGTCGCGACGAGATTCGTGGAGATTCCTATGTTCTATGGTGATGATGATTTGTGACCATGGCTCAATTGGATGGAGAATCGATTTGCATCGGAAGATTTCACAGATGATCAGAAGATGGCCAATGGCTTGCGGTTTCATCGACGGTAAAGCTGCCTCTTGGTATCACGAGCAAATCTCACAAATTCCGTTTCAAAGTTGGGAAAACCCTGAGTGAGATGTGAGGTTTGGCAATATTGATGATCCATAACTCATTACGTTTCGCCGGGAAGTGGAAGTTGCAGTGGCCAAATAGGATGGCGTATCCGATCTTCTCCGGTGATGATGTGAAGCTTTGGATTTCCATGATAGAACGTCTTTTCTTCGGGATAATCGTTGGATCTGGAAGAAACTGGAGTTAGCTCACAGCTCCGTGGAAGGCGAAGCCAAAGAGTTTGTGCAAAAGAAAGAATCGATCATGCCTTTCTACTCCTGGAACCAGATGAAGGATGAATTTCTATTGAGCTTGGCAGAGATGACGATCCAAATATAATTCAGTTACGGGTCGAGAAGGAACACAATATGAAAGAGTTCATGGATTTGATGAAGCTAGGTCACTCTGTTTCACTGGAAACATAAATGAATGATTGCAGCGCAACGAAGGAATCTGACGAAACCATCCAGGATGAAACGATGAATGCAAATGATGAATCTGTAAATAGTACGACGAAGGAAATTCATGTCAGTGTTGCTGAACCAGATTGGGATTTACAGGTGATTGAGATGAAGTTAACGCTGGGAAGCGAATCATCCGAAAGAGAGAACTCGATTCAAGCTACTGAAGCGATTGACAAGGTGATTCAACAATCTCAGAAGATTAATGATGGTGATGTTCCAGAGACAAAATTGACTCAAGCAGAGAAATTGAATAATGAAGTGATTAGTGATTCCACACTCTTGGGTACCAAACTTTTCTTGGAATCTAGACCTGGAGATACTTTGTTAGGAGCTTCTAATATGGAATTGCCAATGGAGAATCGCTTTATGACGCTCAAAGCTGTAGAGCAAGTCTTTGATGATTTTCGTAATACTTTTGGAATTGATGGCTTGTTTGAAAGAGTGGAATTATTCCAATGGCCAACAACAAATTTCGAGGGGAGATGTTTTGCACACCAAGTATCTGATACAATGCTTATGAAAGTTGGAAGAGAGAAGAACCAGAGAATGCAGAGCAAGATACCAAAGTCATGGAGATTCAAATTCAAAAAATGCTTTTTGGGTTCAGGGTGGCCATGGACAAACTGTACATGTCAGATGCTGATGAGAAAACCACATACATCTAGTTTCATGTGTACGTTGAAGAGGGAGCAAAACATGAAAGTATGGCCAAAATTTTTGCTTAATGATATACCATCTCACGTACAACAGAGACGTTTACAGTATCAGGCTGCAATACCAACTATTTCACTATCCAAGGCAACAGAAGCAGATGGTTCAGACTTGGTTGTAGCAGTGTCAATTCTTTCACTGTTTTGGCTTAACATAGTTTATATACACCTATTGAAACAAGGGAAACAAGACTGATTCCTTGCAGCCTGTTTCAGAATTGGAGCAGTGGAGTGAGTTGAGTTATGAGCCTTTGAATACATATATATGGGGAAGACATTCTGGAAATATGATTGCAGCTCAGTGTGATGTTAGCACTGATATTGTACCAAGAGATAATTACATGTTACTGCTATTATTCAACTTGTGGAGGAGATCTTGTGTCAAAGGCTGCTTGGATACATATTTAGCAGTAGAGATTGGTGGTTGTTTCTAGTTACAGAAAAATCTATTGGTTATTGGAGTCAATGGAAACACATAACTCTCTCTCTGGCGGGAAGTACGAGTGTTCAGTCAAGGTTGGTCGAATCTTAGTATTGTGGTTCAGATTAACAAGGTTGCGACCTGAGAGGAAGGAGCTTAAGTTTCCTCTTTCTTGGCTGTTAAGATTTCAGTACAAATAGAATTTCTTGTGTTGCTGCTATCAAACAGGTGGAAGGTCCATCAAAGCTTTATTTAACTGCGTCTCCTCACTCAGGGGTGTTATGATGGCATGCATAAAAGTAGTGGAGAGGTGACTGACCATCCCACAGTCAAACTGGAGAACCTAGTTCGGAATGGGTTTTCTAATGCAGAGACAATGCGTTGCAAGCTTGACGTAATATGGACAGACAGTGCAATGATGTTGTTACCAGCTCAAACACTTTTGGTTATTGATAATCTTCAAAATAAAGTGACCTTATCAAAGGATGTTGAGTGGAAAATAGCTTGGCATGATGCAGATCATCAACGGATGTATGAGTTTGCTTCGTGGATTCACAAGTCGTTGGACCAGTTCAGATGTTTGTGTGGTTCTGTTGGCGAGATGAGGAAGTGGACTTGGCTGGGAGTTGGTTATGTTTTTGTTGAATGTCTGAAACGCATAGTAGCAGTCATAGCAAGGCTAAGTACAGCTTTACAGGGAGCAGGGTGGGATCCTGACTTTCTGGCACAAGATGTCATACTTGAGACTGCAAACGTGGTGATAAAATCAAGGTTACTGGACAGAGATGACACTCAATCGGTGCGACAAGAGGCCAGCGAGGATGCAATCAAAAGAGTTTTTGCAACATTTCAGCGATTCATAGATCAATGGTTCAGAACTATGAACATACAAGTACATTCGACAGAGAGAAAGCTGTTGTGAGGCTGTCTAAAATGCTGGCTATGAACATGAAAGTAGAGGCATAGATCATTCAGACAATACGACAAGTTCAGTTGTATTAGGAGCAGCTATATGTTACAAGAAGCAGAAACGTATTACATCTTTTGAAGTGGGCCACTAGAGGCTGTCTTCTTCAGTCATCATTTTCTATATGGCATAGATGACACACATGGTCATCAAGGCTTGTGCTTTTGCCATATCTGAAATGTTCTTCTTGCGGCATATGAGCTTCCAGGTCGTATTCACCATCATGAGCAAGCGGCACAAGCTGTATGCGATTCACTTACAGTGCATAGTGCAACAAATTTTCTTTTTCCAGCTTGAGGGCAAGCTGAGTCTTCGAAAGGGGGTATTGATATGATCTTGGAAGCAAATGACGTGTCACTTGAGAAGGTTATGAGCTGTCATCTGCAAAGTGAGAAGAGCATATATGGTTTACACAAGGAAGAATAGTATAAATAGAGAGAGGACTGTACTGGGACTTAGTTAGTTGGTTGGCCGTTTGTGGTTTGGGCTTGCTTCTCTTTGAGAGCAAGATAGATTTCTTTGTAGTTCTCTGTAATTCCTCTGTTATCATCAAGAAAATGACACTGTTCTTATCATCATAATCCTCCCGGTGATTTTGATTTGGTAAATATTTCCCAAGACACCCAAGAAATCTTTTTTTCTACCTATTTTGAGTCCCACCAGGACATGTCAATACTGACTTTATTTTCTTACATAAGCTAAGATGAGCTGGAAGCAAGACATGAAATTGTGTGGACCAGCTTACCGAATGTGTTTCATACGATCTAAAATGGAAGAACGAAGTCCTTCTTCTTGCCAAAGTGTGCTCTGGGAGTACCATCTATTTGTCTACTCCCCCCCCCACACCCCACCCCACCCCCGTCTTTGTCGATTCCTAATTGAGTTTTCACTCTAATTCTTACATCGCATGGGTCTTTGAGGAGAAGGAAATAGAGGTTTTACACTTTTTATAAAAGGTGTCCCATACTTCTATAGGATTCCATTAAGGCAAGACAACTATGTAGACTTGACTTAGTGAAGAACATGGTGTAATCAGTGAACAACATGTAATTAATTTTTGGACCGTGTCTTGCAACTATGATACCCGAAAGTGAGCCATCTGGCTTAGATTTTTGAAGAGTCTTGATAGAACCTCTCTGCATAGGATGAAGATATTTTCAGATAGAGGTTCCCCTGACGAATATTGCGTTGTGAGATCACTCTACCACACACCTCATTGTTTATCAGAGAGGAGTAAGAAACAAATGAAATACATTGCATCATCCATTGTATCCATATTTAGTGAAATCCCATTCTTTTCAATACAACTCTTATGAAATACTATTCTAACTTGTCATACATCTTACTAATGTTTGTTTTGACAGCTATAGAGCAATGTTTAGCAGCTCAAAAACTTAATTAATGCAACACCTCATGTGTGATGAGAACATTATCAGTGATGTCCCTTCCATGTATAATGGCTGACTGATTTTCTGATATTGTATCTTGTAGAATATGTTTCAAACGTAGGGCCAATATCTTTAATATAGCTTGTAATAAAAATACATAGACCAATAAGGTGATAATATAAAACCACTTTAGCACAATGGATTTTGGGAACTAATCTGATGTGCATTTCATTGATGGAGAACAACATGTGTCATGGTGAGAACAAGCCTTAAGATTCTCTGGTGATTGCATGGCCCACTGTCTGCCAGTTTAATTGAAAAAAAAAACTGGCAGAGAATGTGGATGGTCAAAGTGTCTTATCTATATGGATGGAAAACATGGCTTCACATACTACTTCAGCAGAGGGAATCGTCATAAGCTTTCTTTGTCGACGTGAAATGCACAGAATAATGGTTTGACTGACAATTTCTGAGGCTGAGGGACTCGATTATGTAAAGATATATTGGAAGTAGTATGAAATGACTTGACAAAATTCAATCTTCTTCAAAGGCTGGTATGCCTGAATTATCTTCAATTATTGATATTCTATTTCAGGCTCTTCTGCATTTGGTTGCCGCGTGAAAATAACCAGTGTTTTTGTCTCCTAAGACCAACTAAAGTTTTCTAATACGTTTTTTTTTTCCAATAATCCTCTTCTTTTTATAAGCCTGGAAGAGTTCTTGATTAAGGAATAGATGAGAGCATCATCAGAAACCGCTTTTGACATAGCTAAAACTAGAGATGTATTCAGTTTCAATATTGCTTTTTAGCTATTCGTGTAGTGCCCCTTACTCCATTTGACAATAGTTTTTTTTATTTGCCGATCCTCTTGAAAACTGTGAGTAAAAGGTTTTCTGTTTAAGTTTTTTTCAGTGAAACTCTTCAACTCTTCATTTTCCTTGAGCCTTCTATCATATTTGAAGAGTTTCTGAGGTCTCTTTTTTGTAGGTTCGTATATGGAGATGTAGGTTTATGATCTGACAACTCAAATTGGAGATAATGTGTACGCCCATGGGGGAAAAGGTCAATCGAGGAGCTATTAGCCAAAGCTCTATCTAGCCTGCAGTGAACAAGGTGTGAATGCTATTGTAATACCCGACCCCGCTGCCTATCGTTCAGGATATTTCCTAGCCAAACCTCTAAATTTGTAACCATTTCGATATAATTTCGCCCTTTGGGCGAGGGTTATCTTAGATCATAGCTAATAACTTCCTAAGTCGATTTCTAGCTTAAATTATTATACTTATATGCAACGGAATATTCTCTATTAACCCTCCGGTCTAATCATCTATGCTTTAGTTAGTTCACTTAACTACCATTCAGCTTATAGATAAATCCTTAACTCGGTTCAAGCCATACTAATATAAGGTTTCATTCCCCTAGACCGTTCTATCTAGAACTAAGAAACTTACTAATCCATATAGTAATTTCTAGATCATACATTTTCTACATCCAGAGAGCTTGTTTGCTCATCAACCTTTCAAAGTACCGTCTCGTCCTTGCATGTCTACTAGTCCACAACCACTCCCTGATCTTCTTTAGGATCCTTATCTTGGTTCCTGAACTAAAACATTTCTCTTGGTACTTATTCATTCAACCAACCATCCCCCACAAACTAAGTAGCCTGAGAGAACTTCAAAACAAGTGGTGATATGCATATGGCCCTTCTTGGCTTATGCACCATCCAGCATCCTTTGCCTTATACGCTATAGTACCAAGTCCCTCTTTGGATCAACATGCCCATCGTATCCTAAGTCAATCAACCAACCACCCCACATGGCTTGGATCCGATGATTCTTTAGTCTTACTTGACGGGCCATGGAAACAACATTCCAACAAGCCTGATCAGCCTTGTCTTCCAACCGATGCATCTATGATCAAATTAGATCCGCCCCATTGATTCATCATATATGGATCAAGCTGTCCATAATGATATACCTAGTTATTTACCAGTTTTAAAACATCATTTGGACCCTATTTAGAGTCTACTATGTGTGTCTGGATTGTGTTTTAGAGTCTTTACAGGTCCATGTACGTTTCAGAGCATTATGGAGATCATGGAGTTTGATAGAGCATTCAGAAGAGATATCCAATAGCTGTTCACATTCAGCTAAGTACGAGTTGAAGTCAAGCATAGCCATCGATCAACGGAGAATGCTTGCTGTCAATCGATTGCCCACTCGCAGAGTATTGGCTTAATTCAATCCCAACTCAATATTTAATGTTTCATGTTACTTTATCCCTTCACGATCCCTTGTCTTCAAGGGGCGTATAATGCTTGACCATGATCATTTCTACAAGAGACATAATTGTAATCCGAGAAGTAGTCATAAATCAGCTACCTTATACTTGATCGTGTAAGATCTTATATCCTGCCCTTATTCTGGAAGTCCATGCTCCTCTTACACACGCCTTTTCAGGAGAGTGATATTCCATCAATGATAACACCCATACATGGGCCGTTCAGCACTTGCTTTTGATCATCACGAATCTGCCTACCTCCAATCATCCTTCATTAAAGCAGTCTCGGCCAAAGACAGAGAAATCCGGCTATCTTCCTTCTCTATGGTTTATTTCCATGTGTTCTACATCTTTGGAGAAGGTCTTGGGTGTTTTCAACAAAGATCAAAATTCATCAATGGGTCTTGCATAATTTCCCCCTTCATTATCCATAACACAGTCTCCTCTTTGCACACACATCTTGGCCTTGGATTGTTTAATCCGACCATCTCTACATTATTCTTTGTGTTCCTGGATGTATAAGGAATCCCTGGCGTGGCTGAAACTCACGAACTACCATTCCTTTTATAGGAAGAAGTTCAGTTTCCCTTCCAAAGGTCACACCCCTTGGGCCTTATTTCTGGCCATTATTTCATCAATGGTCCAGATCACACCCTTTGGGTGATGGCAGTTGCCAAACTACCCATAGACAGGCCTCTCTTGGGCCTGATTCGATCACCCAATTCCTGGCCCGACTACAAGGGCCTAATGGTCCATGGCCATCCCTAGTCGACCCATCGGTCTGACCACCACTCGAACCTGGCCCAACCGCCTAATTGCCTCACAGTCCGCCCATCTGAGATGGGCTGAGCCCCAACTGATCCAGCTAGTTGAGCTAGTAGTACAGCTGGTCGAGCTTACCCAACTCAGCTTGAGCTTGACCGAGCTTCTCCCCAGCTGGTCAAGCTTTCTAACTGCTCCTTCCAGTTTCCGTACGCATCGTCCAGCTCCATTCTCCTCTTTCCTTTCTGGGTTGGTTAAGTCTTAGCCCTCTGACCAAATTAAACTTCATTTTAGGTCATGACATGTTACCGTTAGGTCATTCAACCGGCTTGCTCGTTCTCTCACACCATGGCCCATTCCGGATGATTCCTATCTAGGATCAGGACATGACAAGTCTCCCCCATTTGCGATGGATTCGTCCTTGAATCTGAACAAGTGGTCAAACCCTGGTCGAACTTATGGAACCCAACCAAACTTTTCATCTTGCGATCAAAGTATCCACTAAGTTTAACCTCCTCCTCGAGTTTGGTATTTCCTAAATTTTCTTGTTCATGGCACCCATACTTGACCATCGTCCTCAGTAAAGGATCCATTGAAAATCAATTCATGTGATACTTTCCATTCGTCCCAAAACATACCTTGTGGCACTCGACCCAACTTTTTGGGTTGCGGTCCAAGTATCCACCAAGTCTATGTCCTTCTATGATCATAGTCCTTCATGACTTGATTTACATTACAGACCTTAGTCTCATCTAGACCTGGTCTTAGATTTCCGACTTTCCCTTCCGAATGTAGTTGTACATTCCATGATCCTAGCCAATCATGACTAGAGCACAACTCATAGTCAAACGACTAGATCAAATCCAGTCCCAAAGCCTCTTGATGCACACTCGATTCTTTGTTGGATATTGAACGTATGTTGTTCCATTAAGTTAAAGGGAGGACTAAAACGTTAGAGGGTAATATAATAATAAAGGAATGAATGCATATCTATTGCATCGAACATATATATATATATATATATGAATATCCGTATTCTTTCAGTAAATGACGGAAAGTGGTAACATTTCATTAGTTACGATTCACATAAACAAACAGTAATTGTTTAGAATGCAAAATATATTATTCACTACAAGTTACAAATCATTTAACCCAGTTATAACTATACTATGGTAATTCAACAGAGTTTGGCTTTTACAAATACATAATCATTCATTATGAAAGAATAAAATATGAAATTGTAAAAATCAAACATGTTGGGGGTACATGAATAACAACAAAGTTTTCATATAGATGAATGCAAGAGTAACCTCATCAAATGTAAACATCAATATTCAAAATACACGTCTAGAGCCTTTCTTTTCTTGTTTTCTTATGTCCCTAGGGGTTTCTTTTCTTATAGCACTCTTTTTTAATTCCTTTCACCTTTCTCTTTTCCCAAACCTAAAACCTTAAAAATTTAAAGCACACAAACTCAACCACCATCCTAAATGCTATCTCAAATGAGGTCTTAATTCTAGCAAAAGATGAGAAGAAACCTATTTTGCTCCCAATAATCTCAAAATTTTGCACATGACAAGCTATCAATAAGAGGTCTCACTCAAGCTAATCAATGATGGTCTCAAAGAATGGTAAAGGTAGGAGGGTAGGGGAGTGCCATTTGGGTTAACATTAGAGTAATGAGTGGAATAACATAACCAAAATGGGTATGAGATCCATTGACTAAGTATGAAAGTGCCCATGTGCAAGATAAATTAAGTTCATTAAGTCCTAGTTCATTTTCAAGAACAAGAAAGCTTCGTCAATCCAAAAAGTTTCAAAATGAGTTTTCAAGGCTCGAAGTCTACAAGTTGTCAAGATAACGCTCAGGCTACTTACCAAGATTGAGAAGGGTGTCACATTAATTTTTTCGCATGAGTTCTGTACAAGGTAATCTCCCAATCCATGAATGCAATTTTATATGCTCTAGACTCAATCCTAAATATGCAAATGATGCAGCTAAAATGATTCTTTTTTTTTGTTTGTTTTTTTGGGGGTTTTCTATGCAGACAGGGATGCACAATGCAAGACTCAGAGGTATAGACCAGAAGAAACATTAGCGAATTGGTAACCTCCCCCAAACTTGAATTACACAATCTCTGTGTGTCCAAGGAAAAGGGAGATACCAAAAATAAAGATATAAAAAACTAAGGAATGATATGTACAATGAGAAGATGAAGGAGTACTTTTTTTAGCCGGAGGCTTTCATTCCATTGTTCACCAGGGAATGTGGTGTAGTAGCCCTGTGGAGCACTTGCAATCTCATCTTCATCTCCTCCATCATCCGAAGAACCGAATGAAGGCGAGATGTTGCCTGAGTTAGACCGGGGAGAAACAGGGTTTCTCTTTAAGCGCTCGAGCTGGAAAGCTAAGAGTGGAGGGCCTAGTGACAGGGAAGGGTTCGCGTCTGGATCATAAGGCTGAGGTTGGGGTGCTGAGGTGTCTCTGACAATGAAATCCACAGAACTGCAGCCTGCTACTCCTCCCTTGACCAACATATCAGCCACCTTCTTCATAAATTGAGCTGAAGATTTTGCTTAATTTTACATTGTCTTTTTAAGCTCCTTGTACTTTGTCTTGAGCTTGAAGAATGCCATGTCCTGAGATTTTTTCCAACGCTGCAATTTCCAATATGCTCTGTGAGCATCGTGAAGAGGGCCTTGAGGGATAGCTCATGTATCTTGCTCAAAGTAGTAGCAGGGTGGACCATAGATGGGAGGAGGTATATCTTCTTGATGAGTACTAGATCTCACCGCTGCGTCTCTTTCTCGTAGGTTCGGTGATAGGGTCTAGGGTACCATGGGGTCCAAGGAAATCTGCTGATCAATATCAAAACTGATGATTAGCGCGATTCTTTAAGCTTGTGAGTTCTATGTTGGGGAGCACAATTCCACTTATTTACCATGCAGCAGATATGTGTAGACAATGTCTCCTCGAAACCTCCCACTGAGGGTAAGCTGCAAGTCGCAGATAATGACCATCGATAAACCAGGGTCCCTTAGCATCGCCCCCCAAGTTTATACCCTTTGCTAAGAGCAGAGGGGTAATCAAGCACTAATTCCAAGCTGAGGAGTCGTGTCAGAAGTTGACCAAACCCAATCCTTATAGTACATGAGGCGCGTGACTAGGAACCCAACCCTCCCAAATTCCAAGTAGAGGTCAGTGCTTGGCAGTTGTAGCTGTGAACTTGTTGCATAAACCCTCACAGCTTGGTGGAGTAATCTATGTTCCTCCTCATTGATTTTTCTGGGTTCATTCCTTGGGAACAGAGTGTGGAATATTAGCCTGTGAAGGTAGCGGATCGTTGGATGTCGTATGGCGGAGTTCTTGTCATGACCGGTGACATGGGTGTTGCTAGTCAATAACTCCCAGACTGCTTTGGGGAGGTCCCTAACCTTGGGAAGGAGGGACATATCCATGTCCTGAATCTGAAGTGCTTCTCTTATATCCTTGAAAAGTCATGTGGTGAGTTTTCCCGTTGACCTTGAACTTAATCTTCCCCCACCCTTCTGTTATGTGCTCAGCATCGTAGTAGAAGGTGACATCGAGAATGGAAATGAATTGACATGAAACCTCTTCATAGGTTGGGTAAGCCATGTCCTAGAAACTTGGCATGTGCATGTGCTTCAGCATAGCCTTGACATCGGCATCAATCCCAAGCTTTTTCATCATCTTGAGGTCGGAAAACCTTGTTGGGGCCCAAGAGACTCATTTTTCAAATGGTTATACAGCTCTGAAGCGGCTGGTTCTTTACTTCTATCCCACTCTACAGAAACTTCCTTGCTTTTGGAGGTAGACTTCTTGGCTCTCTTTTGGGGAGCAGGTTCCTCTTCACTACCACCTTCATTTCTAGTTGAAGAAGCTATACTCTTTCCCACTCTCTTCTCCTTTGCCTTTGCTTTTTTTTCTCTGCTAGAGTCTGCTGCTGGAGGTTCCCTCTGACCATTGTTGTTCTTGCTCAGAATGTAGAGGCTTCGTCCTTAGTGCCAGATTCTCTTCTCTCAGCCTCTTTCCTTTCAGTTGTTGCTTTTTCTTTGTTTTTATTGCCCATTTGTGCCTGCAATGTGGAAACTTATGTAGAACATTAGCAACTGATCATAGAGAAACACTCAGAAAGATTGAAACTTGAAGTTGCAAAAGAAAGAAGTGCTCCAGAATCAAAAGTATTTGCATTGAAGCGCTAACACTCTTAAATGGATTCAGCCAATTTCCCAATTTCTAAAATCCTCAATTCTCAAGAACCCTAATTCTTAAAGTTCAAATGCAACTCAACTCTATCAAAATTTCAACTTCCCAGCATGATTTTGAAGCTTTCTCTAGTCTAATCCACATGAATCAAGCAAGAAAAGAGAGAAAATCAGGTTTCAATTTTCTAGGGCTCTTGAACCTAAGAATTTTGAAATTAAAAACTTCATACCTTGCTTGGAATTTAATGGAGACTAGGAAATAGACTAAATGCAAGAGGCTATAGATTTGGAAAGAAGAATGAGATGATTTGGTGAGGATTTGAGTTAGTGATTGATTTTGGGTGTTGAAAGAGATTCTTGGGTGATGTGTGTCGTTGGGGAAGAAAAGGGGAAAGGAAACTAGAGAGAGAGTCGTGTTGGGGGGGGGGGGGGAGGAGGGGAAAGGGAAAAGGAAACGAGAGAGAGAGGTCGTGTGTGGGTGGGGGGGGGGGGAGGGTGGGGGTAGTGAGGTAGGGTTTCAAAACCGGGTGGGGCTCACACATAGGGGAATAATATACTTACCAGAGCTTGCTTCGAGGAGACGGACCGGTTACACCACCTGTGACGATCACCCGGGTTCATCACCCGCGAGTGGGTTACGTGCCCTGTGGCAGTTGCCCGCTCCCCTTCACCGTGGGTAAAGCTTGTCGCGAAGTCAACTGCTTTAGATATGGCAAGCGGCGATAGTGATTGGCGGATATTACCCGTGCTGGTGTACAGCGGGTGGTTCTCCTCGTTTCCATGGCTCGCTCCGTGTAGAGAGAAACCAAAGCGGTCGCTCTAACCCGTTTTGCTCAACCGCTCTGACCTGTTTTTCTCGACCACTTTGGGTGTACGTGGTAACCTGAAACCGAGCACAGCTTCGGTTCCCCGTGGCTACAACCCGCTATGTTCCAACGCGGGTGAAGCTATCCGCTATGTCATCCTCGCCCTCCTTGAACTTGTACTTCGCGATGGAAACTGTGTAGGCTTGATCTGGAACAACTTAAAACACAAGGTCCTTGACCTTGAAAGGACCTGACCATCTTGAATTGAGCTTCCCGGGAAACAACTTCAACCGAGAATTATATAGCAACACCTGGTCCCCAGCACTGAAATACCTCTTGAAGATCCTATTGTCATGAAAAGCTTTAGTTCTTTCCTTGTAGATGGCTGAGCTCTCATAAGCATCAAAGCGTCTCTCATCGATTTCACTCAATTGAATCAGCCTCTTCTTTTGGGCTGTCTTGATGTCAAAATTGAGAACCTTAACAGCCAAAAATCTTCTGTATTCAAGTTCCACTGGGATGTGACAAGCTTTCCCATAGACAAGGTTGAAAAGTGTGGTTCCCAAAGGATTTTTATAAGACTGTCCTATAGGCGCATAGTGCATCATCAAGTTTGATAGACCATCCTTCCTTGTTATACCCATTGTCTTCTCTAGGATGGATTTTATCTCTATGTTAGAGATCTATACTTGTCCACTTGTCTGAGGATGGTATGGAGTTGCCACCTTGTGTTTCACACCATTTTTCTTAAGAAGATTTTCAAACAGGTTGTTGATGAAATGAGAGCCTCCATCACTGATCACTACTCTGGGAACTCCAAATCTTGGAAAGATGATGCTCTTGAACATCTTGAGAACCAACTTGGCATCATTGGTTGGACTTGCTATAACTTCTACACCACTTCAACACATAGTCAACAACCACAAGGATGTAGGTGTTTCCAAAGGAGGATGGGAATAGTCCCACGAAATTATACCCATACATCAAACACTTCAACTTCAAGGATAGGGTTTTGAGGCATCTCATTTCTCTTGGTAATATTTCCTCTCTCTGGCATGAATCACATCCCGAGACAAAGTTTTGTGTATCTTGAGCATGTGGGGCCACCAAAATCCAGCTTGTAGAACCTTAGCAACAGTCTGAAAGTGGCAAAGTGACCACCATAAGATGATCTATGACAATGTGCAAGATCCCGTCAATCTCCTCTACAGCTACTACTCTTCTATAGAGTTGATCCCTACAAAGTATGTAGAGATTAGGTTCATCCTAGTAGTACCTCTTCACATCCTTGTAGAACTTCTTATTAGTATAGCCCTCAAGTCCCAAAGGCTCATTTCCACAAGCTAAAGTAATTCACCAAATAAGCATACGAGGATTCTTTCTCTTCAGTTCCTAACCTCTTCAAGCTTCTTCCAAGTCTCACAAAGCTTAATAACCGCCCTGATGGTCATAATATGCTCTTCTGGAAGACCTTCATCGATGGGAATACACAGTGAACTCTCATCCTAGACAAATGATCAGCTACCCCATTCTTGACACCAAGTTTGTCCTTTATCTCAAGATCAACTCTTGTAACAACAGAATCTACCTAAACAACCTTGGCTTAGCATCTGATATACTATAGATTTTACCTATTTTATCTATGATATATATAGTATATTAGAGTCTTATATGCATTTGGTATTGTTTTAGAGTATTTACAGGTCTAGGTACTCATTGGAAGCAATTGGAGCTGTTGGACTATTTTGGAGCAATTAGGATTGCCCCAGCAGAAACTCAGAGTCCAAACAGGATTTATAAATGACCATCGATCGACGTCACACAGTGTGCGTCGATCGACGGTTGAGTCGGCAGAAAGATGAGAAATTACAAGTTTTACCTAGAAGTTTCATTAATTGCCAAGACAAGTCCCTTGCCAAAATTTAGACTAGTTATTAGGGTTTCTATCTTTGTTAAAGCCTAAGCTGAAAAAGCCCTAAGAAGCTGTTAGGATCAGCAGCTGAGTATCCGCAAAGTTACTCCAGAAGTTTTAGAGTTGGAACACATTGATACATATATTGGAGAGAAGATCTAATCATCATTACAGAGAAGATCTTTGAAATCCTTATCTTTTAACTCAGTTTATTCTATGAAATTTATTTAGACTTTATTCATGTTCTTTATTGTATTTCTGAGTAGTCTCTATTAGATTAGGGTTATTCAATGGTAGTAGTGTATTGTTGATTTTTTATAGAAATAGTTAGGGGGTAATATTCTTGTTTCTTTGTTAAAGTTGCTCTTAATGCTAAGTTGAAACTGATCACCTCAACCTAGAAACTAGGGTTCTTATAGCGCAAGCGAGAGCTTGATTATAACTTGTAATCTATCTTAAACAATCTAAACTAGAGGAATTTTAGAGAATATATATACCCGGCGAATCAGAACTGTTTAGATTGATCATCGATCGACGCCATCTTAACGAACAACTAGATCCAATGTAGTCAACCTTAGAAGCTACTCGGAATGGAGCCTGCATGCGACGAGCCTCATCAAACAAGGTTCCGATCGGTCTGAGCTGACCTCGTCAAACGGACGAAAACCCATCACAATCTCCTAAGGTCAATTTAATGCTATGCTGATAAAACCCGATATCCGAATATAAAGCACTGATCGCAGATTAAGACTGCCCTAAGCCTCGGGAATCGAGAGCGAAGCCTACAGTGACACTCACATCTGGAGCTAGCCAGTTTCCATGGGGATACGAAACAAAGGGACAAAGAATGGCGGCATAACTCCGAAGTCGTACAAAAGCCTCACCAAAAACAGTCAGCAAATTCGAGCTAACGAGGAATCCACAGGAGAAAACTCCTCAGCAGATGCCGTTGGCCGCGTTTTGCATCCACATCAGACCCTCTAGTTAAATATAACCTATGGGATCGAAAAAACCAAGCATCGACAGCTACCAAAGCTAATCGATTAGCAAACCAAAAGGCAACAGAAGTAACAGCTTTCACATCAGCGAACCAAGTTCCTAACAACATGTCTGTTCCCAAAACCAAAAACTTCGCAAATTTTCAAAAGCACACCACGGGCACGACCACCCCAAGCACACTTGTCTCAGAGTAAATACATCCTTCGCGCAACTATAATACACTACCACCCCTACTGAACCTTGAAACTGCAAGCGGTAGTACTAAACGACCACCAACTCTCGGTCAGTGAAGATTTAACAACAATCTTCCGTATAGGCTACAGGGGAAATACTAACCACTAAGTAATTATAATCCCTGGAAACCCGGCACGAAACCCTTAGCTATCTATTAGTCTCGGCTACATAATAATATTCCAGAATTCCACAAATCTTACCGCACAAGGACTCTCTCTATAAACACTCTATCTACATCAATCATAGTAGAGAGGCCCGAGAGAATCACGCAATCAGCAGATATCGTCTAATAGCCAGTCCTCACCACAAATATATGCAATGCTCCTATCTC
>CAJHQP010007828.1:0-30129 GCA_905132765.1 Moricandia arvensis
GAAAATAAGCGTTAGGAGACAATTCCAAATACGCACTCCGATTTCATAGGTGCCTACCGCTAAAGTATTTCCTTGTCATTTTCTTTAGTCACGGTTTTAATTTACTCGACAGTCTCTTTCTTTCCAAACAGCATCTTCACTTTCTTCCTTTCCTCGTGTAATAAATACAGAAGGCTCACGTTTTGCCAAGTGAGCAACAGTACTATTGCCTTCACGGATATAAAACATTGAATTTTCAGTAATCTTTAGTCGAACGTATTTTCTGACATATTTTCTCCAAACCCAGCAAGAAAAGTTCTGAGCTTTCCCATTAAATCTCCACACTTACAACCTTTCTTCTTCTCTTGAGCTGAGATCCTACTTACAGAAACAAGGAAGCTTTGTCTTTTAGCTCTTTTAGAAGGTAATAAAAGTGAATCTTGTTTCTTTCTTTTTCTTACTAAAGCTGGTTTCTTCAGTTTTCTTTGTGACTGTGACAGATGGTTTTCTTGTTTCTGCTTGGATGTTCACTCTGAGAGTAAAACATAAGCAGAGAAAGTTTATATTTTTTTTCTTCTTTTGAATTTTCTTACACCAACACTCAAAGTTTGTCTGAATCTGTGTGTTCTTTCTTTATTGTTGACTTTCAGGAGGATAAAGACAGTAGCATAGTATCTTTCTTCTTCAAACTTCTCATGGCTTCAATAAACGATATTGGAGTAGCAGCAGCAATCAATATTAGTCACAGCAATTGCTTTCTTGATAGCTTTTGCAATACTCAGGATCCAACCAGTAAACGACAGAGTCTATTTCCCTAAATGGTATCTCAAGGGCTTAAGAACTAGCTCTATACAAACCGGTGGCTTTGGAAGCAAGTTTATCAACTTGGACTTCAGGTCCTACGTTCGATTCCTCAACTGGATGCCTGAAGCACTTAAATGCCTGAACCTGAGCTCGTCCATCACGCAGGACTCGATTCTGTTGTCTACTTGAGGATCTACTTACTTGGGTATATAAATCTCCAAAGCCCTTTTTCTTGTCTCCTAAGCTCTTTTACCTGACCCATGGTCTTGAAATTTCAGGCTGAAGATCTTTTTCCCCATAGCTGTGTTGCTTTTACAGCAATGGTGCCTGTTAACTGGACAAACAAGGGACTGGATCGGTTAAAACACTATAATAATAAGTTACAGTGACATCGATAAACTTCTTTATTCGAATATACCAAATGGATCAGGCAGGTAAGAGATGATCCTCCAAGTTTGGTGGCTTTTCTTTATTCAATAATGTAATGTCTTTATGTTCCTGTAGATTTTGGGTGGCATTTGTGTATGGCTTATGGCATCACCTTCTGGACATGCTTTATGCTGAAAGAGAGTACAAGAATATAGCATTAATGAGGCTACAGTTTCTTGCAAATGACGAAAGGAGACCTAACCCAGTTTACTGTAATGAATCACTCCTTTGAGTTGTGCTTTCTGATGGAATCTCTCCTTCCAAAGCTGAGTTTCTTTTCCATTAATGTTAGGTGTTAGTGAGAACATTCCTGCAGACCCTCATGAATCAATCTGTGAAGTTGTTGAACATTTCTTCAAAGTCAACCATCCTGATCACTACCTCACTTACCAGGTATAGTCCATCTTTGAATGTTGTGATATATCCATCTGTGACTTGCTTTCTAAGCTGAGGATTCTTGAATCTGCTTTTTAACTCAGGCAGTCCACGACTCAACAAAACTCTCAGAGTTGGTTCAGAAGAGGAAACAAATGCAGAATCTGCTCGATTACAATGTCAACAAACACATGAGAACTCAATCTAAAAGGCCAGTAGTAAAGGTAAACTCGTTCACATTTGAAAAAAAAACTCCTTTGTTGTGTTCTCTTTATGAAACGTTTCAATGTCTGAAAAAGCAGATGGGGTTTCTTGGCTGTTGCGGTGAAGAAGTTGATGGAATCAAGTACTATACGTCCATGGTCGATAGTCTAACGAGAGAGGTAGAGTGTTCATCTCTCTACTAATGCTATTTCATTTGAAACATTTAATCAAAAATCTCACTTGGAATGTTTTCAGATAAGTGAGGAGAAGCAGAGGTTAAGGACAGTGACAAAGTCGATAGTGCCAGCAGCTTTTGTATCTTTCAAGAGCCGTTGGGGAGCAGCGGTTTGTGCTCAAACTGAACAGTCAAGAGACCCGACAGAGTGGCTAACCGAGTGGGCTGCAGAGCCACGTGATATCTACTATGACAATCTGGCATTACCATATGTCGACCTTAAGATAAGGAGGATCATTGTGGCAATTGCATACTTCTTCCTTACCTTCTTCTTCATGATCCCAATAGCATTTGTACAGTCACTCGCCAACATAGAAGGCATAGAGAAGGCTTTTCCCTTCTTGAAGCCCCTCATAGAAGTGTATGTTTATGTCTATCAAACCTGTTTTGTCCAGTTTTATAGAATCTCTAACGTTCTTTTTGATCTTTTTGGACAGGAATTTTTTTAAGTCCATCATCCAAGGCTTCCTTCCTGGGATTGCATTGAAGATCTTCCTCATGTTCCTCCCAAGAATATTGATGGCAAATGTCGAAATTCGAAGGTTTTGTCAGCACATCCTCATTAGAAAGAAGAGCAGCAAGTAGATTCTACATGTTCCAGTTCATCAATGTTTTCCTTGGAAGCATAGTCACTGGGACTGCGTTTCAACAGCTCAACCGCTTCCTCAACCAGTCTGCAAACGAGTATGTTCTTTTATCAACTCCCCTTTGTCTACGTTTTACCAGGAAGTATCTTCTGACTTGTCTTTTTTTCTGCAGTATTCCAAAGACAATAGGCGTCTCGATTCCAATGAAAGCGACCTTCTTCATAACATATATAATGGTGGATGGATGGGCAGGTGTTGCTGGAGAGATACTGAGGTTGAAGCCGCTCATAATCTATCATCTAAAGAACTCCTTCCTTGTGAGGACTGAGAATGATAGGGATGAAGCAACTGATGCTGGAACCATAGGATTCAACACTGGTGAACCACAAATACAACTCTACTTCCTTCTTGGTCTTGTTTACGCAGCAGTTAGCCCCATCCTTCTTCCCTTTATTATCCTCTTCTTTGCCCTGGCTTATGTAGTGTACCGTCATCAGGTCAGATATAGTTGAATCCTTCTTTCCTCCAGAGTTTGTTTGAGCATTGTTAGGTAACAATGAAGGATTCATTTTGCAGGTTATAAATGTGTATAACCAAAAGTATGAGAGCGCCGGGAAGTTCTGGCCTGACGTTCACAGGCGTGTTGTGACCGCACTGATAGTTTCACAGCTACTCTTGATGGGTCTTCTAAGCACCAAACAAGCTTCTAAGTCAACTCCTTTGCTTCTTGTGCTTCCGGTGCTGACCATTGGGTTCCACATGCACTGCAAATGCCGTTACCAACCTGCTTTTGTCACATACTCTTTACAGGCTAGTTAAAAAACTAAACATACTGAGATCTCTAGCTAGTAGCTTTAAGTCAAACTTTTAAGCTTACCTTTTCAATGTTTCTAACAAACGCAGTAACATCTTAGCAATCTCTTTTTATCAGGAAGCCATGATCAAAGATACACTAGAACGCACACGTGAGCCAAACCTGAACCTCAAGGCTTTCTTTCGAAATGCGTATGCGCACCCGGAGTTCAGGGTTGGAGAAGACCTAGAGCTAGAGATGGCCGTGGAGAAGCCTGATAAGACACCGGAGCTAGTTGCCACTAAGCGTGGCTCATGGAGGAACACTCCTTTGCCAAGCAGCAAACATAGCTGCCCTTATTCACCTTGATGCTTGTTCTTTTCTACCTTTAACGGTGATTCTTTCATGTTCTATGTACATAGTAACAATGGTATTAAAATGAAAAAAAAAAAAAAGAAAAAAAAGAAACACCACTGAAAAAGCATACGGGTTATAGTCCGAGTTGTGTCATATGATTAGAAAAGCAATAGCTGACAAAAAAAATAAGATTAGAAAAGCAACAAAAAAAAAAAACAGAATCCTTACATAGATGGAGATGCCATGATACATGATCGCTATGATTACAATTATTTCACTCGAAAATGCTCTCCCCGTAAGTGTCTAGAAGTGGCTGAAGTGCTTTACGACCATCGGGACGAGCAAGAACTCGACGCAGTCTGCGTTTAACTCCATTGTCTGGGGTGAATTTCCTATTGAGCATGCTCTCAAGAAGCAGGACAGCATCTTTAACCTTGTTCAGTTGAAGGAAGCCAGTTATAATGGTGTTAAACATAACAGTATCAGGTGAACAACCCTTTGGCTCTAATTCATAGAACAATGCTTTGGCTTCTGATAGCATCTTATGTTTGCAGAGGGCATCGATAACTATGTTGTATGTTACCACATCTGCCACCAATCCCATGTTTTGAATTTCATCAAAGAGCCTCTTTGCGTCATCTAGTTTCCCTTTTTTTATTAGACAATTGATGAGAGCATTGAACTGAAATATGTCTGAAGCATGACCAGTTGTATCGAAGATTTCAAGGGCAATGTCCCAATTTCCGGCCTGGCTTGCACCATGTATTAGTGTCGTGTATAGAGCACCGCTCAGTCTCATTCCCTCACGTCTCATTCTTCTAATGAGCTCCATGGCTTCCTTCATTTTACCATACTTGAAATAGCCCACGATCATACTACTGTACGCTACAACATCTGGTACCAAGCCCTTGTCGAGTATTTGATCAAATAGTTTTCTTGCTTCATCCAGATTTTCTTTTCTAATCAGACCATCAATGAGAACACTGTAATGACGTATGATTGGAGAGCAATCAGAGTTGCATATCACTTCAATGACTTCTTTGGCAATTTCTGAATCTTCAGCTTGGTTAACAAAGTGGATCAATGAGGTACATGTGTATCTGTCTGGCTTCAACCCTTTACAGTTCATTTCCCTTATAAGCTCGATGGCTTCATCAAGTTTCCCATACTTGCAATACCCACTGATCATTATGTTGTAGGTAACGACATTAAGCTCAACCTTGTCATGCCTCATCGACTCGAACAGTTTAGTTGCATCTGTAAGCCTGCACCTTGTGAATAGACCATCCAACAGCGAGTTATATGTCTGTAAGTTAGGCTCTGGACCTCTACTGATCATTGAGCCATATACATCAATCGCTTCACTCAACTTATTGTCTTTGCAAAGACGACTTATCAAAGTGTTGTAAGTGAAAACATCCGGTGGTATCCCTTTGCTCACCATTTCATTGATCATCTCTGCAACGTCGTCCCACATTCCTTCTTTGGATAGTCCATAGATGAGAGAGTTATAAACAAAGAGATCAGTAGAGATCCCTTGAGCAAGCATCTCATCAAAATATCCACGTGCCTCCTTCAATCTCCCCGAGCTACACAAACCATGAATAATCACTCCAAAAGATAAAACGTTAGGGGAAACGCCATTCCTCTTCATTTCTCCAAACACTGTCATTGCTTCGTCGATCGACTTGTTTCTAACAAAGGAGCTGATTATATAACCATAAGAGAGCACATTGCCCTCACAACCAGTAGCCATCATCCTTCTATGCAAATCCACAGCCATGCCCGTTTCACCAACAGCGCAAAGCTTACCAATGATAGTCCTATAGAGAGTTACATCACTCTTAATCCCTCTCTCAGACATTTCATCAAACACCTTAAGTGCATCAATCACTTTCCCTTGAAAACACAAACCACACACCAAACTATCAGCTATTACCAAGTCAGGCTCCAAGCCTCTCTTCATGACATCACACAGAACACAAAACCCATAATCAATTTTCTCCAAATGGCGATATGCGTTAATCAAAATGTTGGAAGTATACAGATCAGGATCAACGCCTTGATGTCTCATCCTCTTGTACATTGAGATGACTTTCAACGATCCTTTAAGCTTCATGACCGAACTGAACAGGTGATTGAACGTGTCAATCAAAGGCAGGGGTCTTGTCTTTACGAGTTTTTCGAAGCAGAGTAGAGCTTCTTCGAGCTTTAGTTGACCAGTCCTGCATTCTCGGCGTACCTCAACTTCAAGCTCTCTTTGGATCAGACCGGTGTTTCTATGTACGTTCTTTTGGGTCTTCGATTTGAAAATCGAGGACAGTGAAGAGAGCGAGCGAAAACAAGGTTTTGCTCCGACGTTCATCGGAAGATAGAAGCGGAAGAGCATGTTTCACCTGTTTTGGTTACTAGTTCTAAGTAGATTGTCTTGTAATTTCTATGCTAGTCGGTTTGTGATTTTCTTTCCGTCAAATTCAACGTAATTTGAGCCGCCATTGTCGTCACCTCGGACTTCCGGCCAAACTCTGAAACAGATCAAAGCTTTTTCATTGAAGTATATGTATACTTTTGGTTCTCCTTGTTAAATTGGTCGGAAAAACAATGTACCCTGATGTTTTCTTTAAGGGAAAAACCCCCAGAAACACCTCAACTAATTTCTACGTATTTGTTAAAAGATACCTAAACTATTTTAACTCAGTTTAATACGCAATTTATTTTCTGATAGCTAACAAGGGCTGGTTTCCCAACTATCACCCTCAAATGCAGATTTTATGGTTGGTAACGGTTGTTGACGTTTTACAATAATCACAAAAAATGCTATAAACCGATTCAAACCATTTCAAACTTTTTAAAATCAAAAACTGGATCTAACTAGCGTTTGCGATTGTGGGCAGTTACGGGAAGATAAACAAAATATTTTTTTCAAAAAAAAATATATTAAAATTAAAAATATTTAATTAAAAATTAAAAAAAATAAACAAAAATGTTTACTATAATTTTTAGACATTAATATATAAATACATATACATATAAACTAAAAATATTTTTTATAATTTAATACTATGATTTTATAAATATATTTTTTATATTTAGTATAATAATATGATTTTTAATATTTTTAATTATATAAAGTGTTAATATTGTTAATTTATTAATAAACCATTTTTGCATTTGGTAGTCAATCAGTTGTAAGTATCCCGCAAACTCATAAATTTCTAACTGTTGCACCAGTCGTGTAAATCGCTTAGTAACGTCTTAAACCGCAGCCACCCGCATCCACAAACTTCCGTAGCCGCAACTGGAACCGTTATGTTTAAACCAGTCATGCTCTAATACGTTAATTTTTGTAAATCGAAAATTTTACGCTGTCAAACTAACGATGTCAACCAATTAAACGAATTCGTTAAAATACAGTTTATTTTTGAGAAAAAATCTTGAAAATACATATTCCCTATGTTTCATATTAAGTGTCGTTGTAGAAATTTTTTTGTTACAAAATAAATGTCGTTTTTGACTTTCGATGCAAAATTTATTAATTTTATAGTACAATTTATTTTTCTATTGGTTGGAATATGCTTAGGTGTATAGATAATTGTGTTTTTTATAGAAAATATGCAAAAATAATCATTTCCTTAATTCGTGTGCACAAAACTAAAGTGAAACTTAATATAAAACAAAGGGAGTATGATATAGTTTTCATTTGCTATAAACATACATAAACTATTTTGGTTCCTCATTTAATACCCAATCTATTTTTTTATACCTAATTAATATTTAAACTTTTGAAAATTCAAAGTTTTTACCACAAAATCAAATAAATGAAAAATGAAAAAAAAGTATATTACATTGCATACATATCAAAAAACTATTGTATTGAAAACAAACAAAGAAGCTGAAAATGAGCATTAGGTTTCCATTCAGACAGTGACTTCTTTAGTCATTTACTAAACCGACCTAGATAGCGAACACATAATAAAATGGGTGATTTTGTGAGATGTACATAGTAGAAAAAAGAATTAAGAATATAGCCATGCTTAGATATGTGTGACAATTTGGTATGAAAGTAGACGATTTTCTCCTTGTCCGTGCGTGACAATTACTCACTACAATGTTCGATAATATACTATACTATATTCGTTAAATGATCAATTCATAGCAACAACACATTGTGGGGAAGATTAAGAAGAGGAAGAGGACGATGAAGATAAGAATAAGTGGAAGATGAGGAAGAGGAGGCAAGGTGGGGAAAGGGAGAGGAGGGAGAAGAGGAAGAGGAGGAAGAGGAGAGAAAAACTCTAAAAATTTATTTCTATTTTATTGTTTTCAAATAGAATACAACAAAACTAAAATTATATTGCAGAAGAAAAAATGGAAAAAGATATAAGATTAACATAAAAACTGTTGAGTTCTTCGAGTCGATGAGAAGAAAAAATTAGCACATCTGATGAAAGCGAAGAAGAGACCGTGGGAAGAAGTAAAGAGATCATGGGTGATGATAGTGGTAGAAAGAAAACGGTTGAGACGATGGTAACAATGGCATAAAAGAAAACAATGGTGAAAAAAAACGATGGAGATAGTGGCGAAAAGAAAACGATAATGACAATGGTGGAATCGACGATGGTGGCCAAGAATGGAACAATCGGCCACGGTGGTGCTGGTGGTGGTGGTGATGTTACAAATAGAGGATTTTGAAGCAAAATAAAAAGTGAAGTGATCGGTATGCATTGTCAATGAAAATAAATTGTATATATTTTTCATCAAAATCCATTGTCCATGGAAACAAATTCTGTTTGCATTAGATATAAATTTTGTCCTTAGACAACTCTAAACATTCGGTTCATTTCAGTGCCACATAACTTTTGATGTTATCGTGAATCTGCATTCTACTCGATTTGTTACAATACTATAGAGTAAACCATACTAACAGAGAGCATTTTCTTCTCTAATGCAATCCAACATCTGATTCTGGAGTTGTGATGCGTGGCAACTGTGCTAAATGCAAAAACTGTAGAGCTGATGGAGTACTGAATGAGAATAATCAGAAAGCAAAGGAGATACAATTTAGCGAGGAGGAGGAGGAAAGAAATGGTAACATACTATATTATGATTATAAAATAGAATAGAAGAAGAGTCGGAGAGGAGATATGAGTGGTGTCAGTGTTGGAGGACAAAACAATGGAACTGATGGAGTAGTGAATGAGAAGAATCATGAGGCATAAAAGGAGATACAATTTGCAACAGCATGATGAGAAGTGCACCATACTATACTGTAATTAAAAATAGTATGGAAGATATGACACAAGTTACTGATCATCTTCTACAATTCAATTCATCGCATGATTCTTTATCTTCTTAAAGATATTGACTCACATGTTTACCTTAATGCCAACAAAATTATTGGATTATTCTATAGGAAACATATATACATTAACCACAGGTAAGAGAACTTGTGCCAAACCGTAATATAGTATACAACATGTAGTATAGTCTCAAACGACAACCACACTTAGCGCCTCCCAAATTTAAAATGTTTTACCCTAGAAGGTATTACACATGAGCTGTAACAATTGCGAGAATGTATAGTCCGCATAAAGAAAAGCACATGATAAAACTGATGAAATTAAGGGCTACGAAATTGTTGGAAGCTACTATCGACAAAATGTATACACACTTAACTATGGTTATTCCAACGTATGAAAAAACATACTATAGTATACATTATATAGTATAGACAATAGTTAAACCCAACATATCACCATATGTTATGTAGAAGCAGTTATCATACATAGGTTGTATTTGTTGCGATAATGTGTTGTTCGATGCCAAAAGAAACATCTGATAAAACTGGTGCAGTTAAGGGGATAGCAATTATTAGAAGCTAATATATTCAAACCATACATGAAGTTTAGTTAGGAGTATGCTACAATGTGAAAAACTATACTATAATATACATTATATAGTATAGTCACAGTGATTCCAATGTTAATGGCCATAACTCACGTCGGGATGGCTTCGAAACTGATGAGATCGACTTCTATAGAAAAATCAAAATGGATTTACCTTGATGCCTTCGTTTTCTATGGAATCGGTTCCCTTTTAACAGTTCGAATTGAACTGTACCGGCGCCGAAACCCTAACACTCCTTCTCCAACTGCTTCCCGTAAGCTACAGACGTTGCCGGTACTTTCCAGTTGTACCCGGCTCAAACTCCACCGCACAATAGAGGACTCAAAATATTTTTCTCACAATCGGTCTTTTGAAATCGCTTTTCCGAGAAAGCAAGCAGACAAAGGAGTTTCTGACTTTTCACTTGCTAAGGAAATAGTAATCAAGACGACAGTTCTCATTTTTACACGCAGTAGGAGGGTATTTTGGGATATTCATTGAACATTATATAACATATCCTACCCATCTCATTGATATGGTTATAGACTTAATATTTTGTGGGCTATGTACATGAGTCCTAATTTCTCTAATAAAATTTATGTGTTTGTTTTTCTAAAATAAAATCAAAAAATAATTTTTAAAACATTAATGAAATAATAAAATATCAAGTGCATTATTTACTTATGAACTTTCGGACTAGTTTAGAGTCTTCTGAAAATATTAACTAAAGGGATACTTTCTTTTTGACGTCTGCGTAACTATGCTATTACAATTTACGAGAAATGTTAAATAATCGATTTTACAATCAATAATTTAATATTTTTTATGAAAATTTATGTCTGACTGCACTATCCAGAGCCGTCTTATAAAATCCACGACTAACGGTACGTCTTGGATCTCCTGTAACTTTTTTTTCTCTACAATATGAATAATTTACATTTTCATTTTCTGGGGTTTAAACCGCATATCTCTTGATCTAAAAGCATTAATGAACTCTTAATCAAACCGCTGGAGTAAAAAAGCTTCCACATGGAATACTCCTTTTATGAGTCATTTTTCACTCTAACTATAGTTGAAAAAACATAAGAAATATCACATAGTTGAAACATAAGAAATATCACATAGTTGACAAGATCTAACACATCATATACTTTGAATCGTCTTACTTGAATCGAGCACATCACATAATCATTTTGTAAATTATTTTTCTCAACTCAAATTATAGTAATATGTTTAATAAAATCAACGAATTCTTTTATTGAATTTTATAAAGCTTTGATGTCATTAATTTTACAGTTTAAATTTTAGAATATTTTCCCAAAAAAAAGACTTGACATAATTTCCATTTGCTATAAGAACAGCTAAACTATTTTGGTTCCCTTTTAATATCCAATTATTTTTTTGATATCCAATTTAAACATAAACTTTTGAAAATTAGAAGTTTTATACGACCAAAGTAATGACACTTTAATGAATTTCTTTAAAAGGTTAATGTCGTTAGTTTGGCGGTGTAAAACTTCTGATTTTTAAATTTTTTGAATTATTTGGCTATCAAAAATAGTTTGTGTATTAAACTGAAAGCCAAAATAGCTTAAGTATTTTTTTAGCAAATAGAAATTAGTTCATGTATTTTGGAAATTTTCCCTTTATTTAATAATTAGAGCGTTTTGTTAAACAATATAATTTCCGTTTAAAATCTCAAAAAAAGATAAGAAAAGATTACAGATCCAGGTGTACGGAGAATCAATGACAGTCCACGTGTACCAAAGAAATAATGACAACCTAGAGACAAAGTTAAAGCCAATAACAAACACATAGCAAAGATCTCAAGGTGGCCGAGGAAGCAGACGTTCCCTACTCCGACAAGCCACATATGCAGAGGAGCAGAGCAGTAGAGGAGTAAGACGTCGACTCTACACCGAATCTAGAAGTTGCTCGTTGGCGAGAACTATTGAGCTAGTTTTCCGACCAGCTTCCATGGTCTGTAGGAGGGGATGTAGCGTCTTTCGGTGATAGAGATGGCTGAAGCAAGAGAGTCCTCCAAGAAAGACTGGGAGGTAAAATTTCCAGAGTGGTAAAATTTTGAATTTAGCAAGACAAGAAGCAGAGAATCTTAGCCAAGGAAAAAAAGTCAACTTAGATACTTAGAGCACATTTAACGGCATGTCTTAGTCGCGTCCCTTAGCATAATTAATCAAAAAAATTAGGAAAGATGGAATTAAAGCGAAGACATGTTCCTTAATTAAGGTCACGAAGTCACGCCCCTTAGGGCAACGTGTCCTTTCGCTATTGGACAGAGGAACAGTGGAGTATCATTTCTTTTTTCTTTTCTTTTTTCTTTTCTTTCCTTTCTCTCCTCGGTTCGTCTCCTCCTCGACGACAACGGCGATTTCGAAAGCGATCTCGGTGGATTTCATCGACGTCTCTCTTGGTTTCTATCTTCAATGGTCGATCTCGTCGATGTCCCTAACGGGTTTTCTCTCCCTCTCGGTGGTTCGTATCGAAGGAAACGACGATCTCTCTCCCTCTCGGTAGATCTCGTTGAAGTTACCGGCGATTTCTCTCCCTCTCGATCGATTCCGACAAAGTTACCGGCGATTGCTCTCCCTATCGGTGGCTCTCGTGGAGGATGGGAGACGGTGACCTCTCGATCTGTGGCTGTCTTCGAAGAAGCAAAACGGCTATGTCTCTGTCTTGGTGGTTATCTGAGACGAAGACAAACGGCGATTGTTTGTCAAGGGGATCCAAAGGTAAAGCGTCTCTCTGCTTATTTCAACTATGCATGTCTTTGATTCTTGTTCGTGAACCGTAAGAAATAAAAAAAAACTCTAATATTTTTTATTTGTTTTCTGTCTTTGTGTCGTTACATGGATGGATCAAGATGCATGATCCTGGCTGATCCAGGATTGATCAAGAGGCGTGAAGTGGGCACAAAACATGTGTCTTTGTCAGACAAAACCACCACGATTGTAAAGGTAAATCCTTTCTCATTGATCTTTGTAATTGGATAAACATTTCTAGTTAGAAATTTGACTGAGATTTATGTTGCGAGTGTTGATGATTTTAATTCTAGGTTGCAATGATTTTAGAACTAGATAAAACCTCTGTCTTTGCTTGGTAATTTCTGGATAATTCAAATAAGCAATGAATTTAGAATTGGATGAAGCAATGATTATTTGGTCAATGATGTTTTTCTTGGACGGTAACCAGTTTAGTCAAGTTGTTAACGCGTTTACTCTAGTTTGAAATAAAACTGAATTGTTGTTTTGTGTTAGGTTAGGTAATAAATGAAATGGTTATTGTGAGATAATGGTTAGCTTAGGTAATGGTTAACTCTAGTTTGATGGTGTGTGTTCACGAGTGAAGACTACGTGTATCACAAGTCTAACAAGAAGCTCTGTAATGATGGTGTGTGTTCACGAGTGAAGACTGAGTGTGTCACAAGTCTATTGTCCTCTTCTGTCACGAGAGTGAAAGAGTGTGTGTGTGTGTGTGTTGGTATGTTGTGTCATGAGTGTTGGTATGTTGTGTCACGAGTGTAGTTTTGTTGTGTTGTGTCACAAGTGACATAATGTTGCAAGTCTTGTATTCTATATAACATTCATCTCTGCATACGTTTTCTTTCTCATCTCTCCTTCTCTTGATAACAAACGTTTTCTTTCACCAAACTCATCTCTCCTTCTCTTGATAACCAATCATTCTCTTGATAACCAAGTATTGTATCCAAAACAAACATAGATCAAGTATTCTCTCCAAGCTCGAGCATTCTCTCGAGCGTGCTTTCGGAGTCTTGCAAGCTCGATTTGCCATTGTTAAAAATTCAGCACTTTCTTGGGATAAAATCAAGATCGGGAAGATTATGCGAGGATGTATCATACTTCATAATATGATAGTAGAAAACGAACGAGATCAACACACTCAATACAATGTTTCGGATTTCCAACAAGGAGAAGGGAGCGGAAGTTCACATGTCGATCTCACATATTCAACAGATACCCCTTCAAATATTGTCAATCAAATGGGTGTTCGCATAAGAATTCGTGATAAACAAGCGCATCAAAAACCGAAATGTGATTTGGTTGAACATATATAGCATAAATTTGAACGTGATCAAAACAACAACTGAACTTGGATGCCGCTTTCAAATTATTATCGTTTATTTTAGTTATCTTTATTTTCATGTTTTTATATTTTTTATTTTAAAATCAGTGTTTAAAATGTTATGTTTTATTTTTTTAAATAGAATTTATGTTTAAATTTAATTTTTTTTTTATTGTTAAGAACCTTAACTAAAAAACTATCAATAAAGCACCATAATTAATTATATCTTAACAAAATTCATTAGCTTAATGATAATAGTTAAATAATCATTATGTTCCACTTAAGCAACTCTTAAGAGTTTTACTAATGAACATGCTCTTAGAAGAACACATCTCTGAGGCCAGCTTGCAAAGATTTTTAATGACAAACATGCCTTAGAGAAAGAAAAATAGAAAACTAGTTTGTATCATTTAGAGTAATTGCACTTCATATACACCAATAAACCAGTAATTTTCAGAAATAGAACTATCTTTTCATAATAGCAAGATTGTCCCTATCACTCCTAGACAAGCCTAATAACCTAATTATTTTATTAACATTTTTTTTTCTTTTTCTTGTCCATAAACATTCTTAGGGCACCTTTAACCCATAAGAAAAAGGGGTTTCTTATGACTTTTTGTAGTATGGGCCCCACAAAAATCATAAAAGACACCTCTTGTGAACCCAAAATAAGAGACCTTTTCGGAGGGTCTTTTGCCCTGTTTGCGGGCCCCACCAACAGGTGGTGGCCCGCAATTAGATGCTTTTTATTTTTTTTTTATTTTAATCCAAAAAAATAAAAAGATAAAAAATAGGAGACCCCATATGGGTCTTTGGGTTATTAATGCTCTTATCCTTCATCTCTCCTAAATTTATTTCTACCCCGTTACAGAGGATGATAACAACAAAAATTTAATCTTTCATCTCCTATCCCTTGCCATTATGAACTTTTTTTTTCTCTCTCTCTCTCCTTGTACCAAAAATTCAAGCTTTCATCTCCTCTCCCTTGCAGTTATAAATTTATTTTCTACCCCATCACATAAAAGTTACATATTATGGTTTTGTAAACCCTTTGAAACTTCAAAATCTTGTTTTTTTCTGGGTTTATTCCAATGTTCTTGATTTTTTATTTGGTAAAGATGCATAAGGTTCAACTGTGGCAGCACCACATCACCTCGATGCTACAATAGTACTTTTATCTATCTCTTAATCTATATTTTTGAATGTTAATCGAATTGTATCATCAGATTATCGAGCTTCTGGATGGTAAACCAGGAAAAGAGATTGGGGCTAACGATTACCGAGCTGACAGTGGAGATTGAAGTCATGGTTATAGAGCTGACGGTGGTGGAGAACGCGACAGTGGCTATGGAGTTGACGGTGGCGGAGATCGCAATAATGGGTCTATGGGCCCAAAGAAATGAAGAGTTTTGTAGACAAGTTTTTTTGGCATTAGAGCATGATTAACCCTAAGAACTCCTAACGAGTTCTTAATTTTTTTTTTGATTTTTTTTTTAAAAAAATTAAAAGATAAATCAATCGTGGATCGCCACGTGTCAGTGGGTCCGCGAACAGTCCATGAACTTCCATGAATTTTTTTTTTTGGAAACACAATATATAACACATGAATGTATATATATGGTTTGTCCGTATTTTGTTGTCATATACTGATGATTTATGTTTGGTATGTGTATTGTTGATAATGTTCAGTGATTCTAGACAGATGGTGTTGCAGAAGGTGCATTAACCATCATGGAGAACAGTACAAGCATATGATTTCAGGGTTTTCCTATGAGTTTGTTTATTATCATGCAAATTTGATTTCTCTTCACTATATGGCTACAACTTCACTATATGAATTCACACTTTTTATCTAGCTACCATATTCGATTTCTCTTCACTATTAAAATTAGCTAAATACGTTAATTATTTAAATCCAATAATCCATATTTTACTGTTGTTTTGTTTCTATTATCTACATAGAAGATTCAGAAACACAAAGAACTGACAAGCATGAGTCTGATGTTGATGAGAAAGATGTGCTTCTTTTACCGGAGTTCAAAGATGAGGTCAAGAAATTAGATTTATTGGTGCATGATTATGAATGTAAAATTTCGAAGTCACATTATTTATGCGTACAGTGTTATATCCAGCTATAAGCATTTTTATCATGTGTTGCAATTTGTTAAAGACTTAATTTTATGTTTAGTCATCTACAAATTTAATCATGTGTTATGATTGGTTATAGAGTCAGTTTTATGTTTAATCGACCACATCATTTTTTACATCCAAAAATACATACACCATATATAAGTCGATTAATCACTAAAATAACTACATTTTAAATATTGTTTGTATATATCATCAACTATTAAATAGCCGGTAAATTTTAAATTAAATATCAGCTAACATGTAAAGTATCCAGATAAATTAGTTATAGTCCTACTAACTTATAAATGGTCTTGCTAAATGAGAATATAACCATGCTAACTAACTTATGTTTAGCTGCATACAAATTTACTTATGTTTAGCTGCATACAAATTTACTTATGTGTTGTGATTGGTTAGAGTTAATTTTATGTTTAGCCGACCACGTCAGTTTTTTACAACCAACAATACATACACCATATATAAGTCGATTAGTCACTGAAGTAATTATACATAACTATATTTTAAGTAACCATCAAATGATTAATAACCGGTAAATTTAAAATTAAATATCAACTAACATGTAAAGTATCCAGACAAATCTGAATATAGTCCTACTAAAATATAAATGATCTTGCTAAATGAGAATATAACAATGCTAACTTACATACAAATAATGCATGTGAAACCATAAACGAGTACTATGGCCACCCTCCCCATTTTGTGTTGTTTTCATGTTTTATCATTCTACTCTAATCTTGATTGTATATATGATTTATCTGGATAATTTGTATGATAGATGTTATATACTTTTATATTCTCTAGTTTTTATGAGTTGATGATTATGCTTGATGAATCACTATCGTAACTGCTGATCAGATTTATTTTGATTTTGTGTGGATTTATCATGTGGTTGAAAAAGAATGAAATGAAGAAAATTAAGAAAAAGAGGAATATGGAAATAAAGAAAGACCAAAACTGATTTTTGAATATTTTTTATTAATGAGTTTGGGTTTGAATGTTGTTTTTGTGAATACATCTGATATATATTAGGGGAATGATTAAGTTGATGTTATATTGACAAGATTTCTCATTTCCCTTTCTCAAGCAAACAAGAGATAAAGGTATCTTGGTCATTTCAACACTTAACGAACTGGGCTTACCCCCATGGTTTTACTAAAATTCCTTCCTTACAAATTTCCTATTTATTTAGTATTTTCCATGCCCATTGCTCTATAATTTATTGGTCAAATCTCCTATATAACCCTTTTTAAAATTTTTGTCACAAAAATAACCCTCAAAAATAAAAATGACAAATCTAGCCTTTTTTATTTTCAAAAAATTAATTTTTTTTTTCAATTTTAAACTTCACTCCCAAAACCTCACCCCATAACTCTAAACCTTAAGTCTAGATTAGTTAACCCAAAGGATATAAATGTATATTAGTCATTTTGTTAACCCTTGGGTTAACTAATTTAGACTTAAGGTTTAGAGTTATGGCGTGGGGTTTTGGGGATGAGGTTTAAACTTGAAAAAAATAAAATAAAAATTAATTTTTTGAAAATAAAAAAGGTTAGATTTGTCTTTTTTGTTCTTAAAGATTATTTTTGTGATAAAAACTTTTTTAGAGTTATCTTAGGTATTTCTCTAATTTATTTGTTAGTTTTTTATTGTTAATTAATTTATTAATTTATTTTTTGCTAGCAACTTATACTGGACCAGTTTGGTTGCAAACGATTTTTTTTCCGAGCAATGCGTGCAAGACTATCAATTTCTAATTATCGTTAATTTATTATAATATTACAATTATAAGAAAGATTATATAGACAATTACTATCCGTCTTATGAGGATCTATGTTTAACTGCATCACATGAGCCGACTTATGAAGATTTACGCCTGGCTAAGTTTATTTGCATCATGTTGAAGATCTCTTGCAAGTCTTTCTTTTATATTTTATTTAACTGTTTAATAAATTGGTTTTTTTGAAAATTTAAACATGGACCTACTATTATAAAAGCATTAATGAACACTCCGTTAATCTGTTTTATCTTTTTCTTATGTTTAGTTTTATATAGTGATTTTATTTTAATAAAATATAGTATAATTATGAAATTTATAAAAATAGCACATATTTTATTTTTTCGTTTTATAAATAGAAATAAATAACATTAATTTAAAATAATTATTAAGAATTAATTTTGATATTATAAGATTTTTGATTAACAAATAATTATCATAATATTATAATAACATTTTGTTATGGTTAAATAAAATGTTTAAAATAACAAAATATCATGAGTAAGTTCGTTAGAAGCTGATTTAACATTATTATCATTAATAAATATCTACAGTCAATTATTTTATTGGTACAAATCATAGATAATATAGCAAACAAAAATTTATTGTATATAGTATATTTTTGTTTTAATAAAACAGATTTTCATTTCTCAGAAAAAGTATATGTAAATAAAACTGTTGATTCTTTAAAATGAAGAAACAATATTTCTCTAAACAAAAATATTTTTGAAATTAATATAGAGAGAAATTAAAGAGAGTTTTCTTATATAATTAAATTTACAGAATATGATTATGGTTATCTTGTCTTTTCATAATTTTGTTTTTAAACTAAATACTAGATTTCTTTTGTTTTCCCTTATTTTGATGATTTATTGAAATATGCTCAAATTAACTCAATTTTAAGAGAAATAATAAGGATAGTATTAAAAAGTTTTTTATCACAAAATAGCATTCCAATTAAAAAATAACTAAAATAGACTTTATTAAAAAATGTAAATATATATATTTATACTCCTATTGTTAATTAATATAGATATAGAGTTTATGGTTATATAGTCAATTTTGAAGATAAGTTTATTTTATTTTAATAAATAAAAAGTAAATATTAAAATTAAGAAAAAAAACTGTTTTGTTCATTTAAAAAAATTATTTTGGTGATAAAAACTAATATATATATATATATATATATATATTCGAGAGAATTACCCTAATTTTAATGGAAAATTATCAAAATACCACTTTTATTGTACCACTTTTCATGTTACCACTTTTCATGTTTACTTTAATCATTTTTACTCTTATTTTCTAAGAGGGAAAATGCACTTATAATCATCGGGTTAATTAAAATAAGACTTAGAATTTAGAGTTGAGAGGTGAGGATAGAGTGGGGTAGGGTTTAGAAATGTAAAATTTAGGATTCTAATTAATTTAAAAAAAATATTTTTAAAAAATAATATTTATAAAAATATTTCTTTAATGTTAAAGGAAAAAGGTCTTCTGAGTTGTGCCTCGATTAGCACCCAAAGTGAAACACTGTGTACTCAATAATTTTGTTTTCCTGTTTTTGTTTCTAGTGCAAGATTTCCCACAAAGCTCGAAAGAAAGAAAAAACCCAATCTTCAGATATCAGAAACCTCAGAAAATAAAACACGATGAGATGTTTCAGATCAAATACTCCTAGAACTGAACCACCACCACCACCTTTGTACGGACAACAAGGCGCCCTTTATCACCAAACCGTGAGAGAAGAAGTTCTATTACAGATTCAGGGATGCAGAGCCCATCTCATCGACGGATCCGAAGCGGTGGAGCTCGCCACCGGAGACTTTGAGCTCGTACAAGTCTCAGACAACGGCGTAGCTCTAGCTATGGTCGTGAGGATCGGAAGTGACCTACAGTGGCCGGTGATAAAAGACGAGCCAGTGGTGAAACTCGACTCTCGTGACTACCTCTTCACGCTTCCGGTGAAAGACGGAGACCCACTCAGCTACGGCGTCACGTTCTTCCCTAGAGACCCAAACGATGTTGTCTTTGTGAACAGCCTCGAGTTGCTAGACGATTTCTTGAGAGAGAACTCGTGTTTCTCTTCGTCATCGTCTTCTTCGCGTGTTAACAATGGAATCGATTGGAAAGAGTTTGCGCCTAAGATTGAAGATTATAACAATGTTGTGGCTAAAGCCATAGCTGGAGGGACGGGGCATATCATTAGAGGGATGTTCAAATGCAGTAATGCTTACACTAATCAGGTTTATTAAATCTTTCCCCAAATTAAATCTGTTAGATATTTCATTAGGTTTGTTCCTTTCAGGAAATATCCTTTCTCTTAAATATATCGGGTTCGAATTAAATTATCTAAATTATTTAAATTAGATAAAATTGGATTAATGGATTTAATTAACTTCACATTTTCGGATATAAGTTCAGATTACAGGCGGATATTGGGTAGTTTAGCTATTAAATGCCATTTTGGTATCTGTTTAGAACCGGACATGATCGGGTCCGGTTCTGATTCTGATTTCGGGTTTAGTTGTAAATGTCAATGCCTATTCTGAATTAGGTCATGGGTTTTGTTTTACGAGAAAAAAACAGGTTAACAAAGGAGGTGAAACTATGATTACAAAGGCTGAGAAGAAGAGTGGTGCATCGTCGCAAAGAAATGCAACCACTAACAAGAACCAAATCAACAAGAATCTTCAACGGTATGAATAAAAGTTGCTCATGAGTGAATAAGTCTTTGTAATGTTTATCTCCTACTGAACCATATTGTATATAGAGTGAGGAAAGTTTCGAGGGCCACTGAGAAACTGAGCAAGACTATGTTGAATGGTGTGGGAGTGGTGAGTGGTTCGGTCATGGCTCCTATTGTGAAGTCAAAGCCAGGGAAAGCTTTTTTCTCAATGGTTCCAGGGGAAGTTCTGTTGGCTTCACTTGATGCTCTTAGTAAGTTAGATTAATGGTTATTTCTGGATCCAGACGATGTTTCTTAATAATTATATAACTAAAGTGATTGAATTTAATTTCAAAATTAGATAAAATACTAGATGCTGCTGAAGCTGCAGAGAGACAAACTCTTTCTGCTACGTCCAAAGCTACTACCAGAATGGTTAGCGAGAGGTAAGTTTCACTTGCTATGTCTAGTTTATGATCACATCTATATTATTAAAACTGAAGTACCTTTTAGAATTGTTTGGTAACATGGATAGCAGTATAAAAAATGAGTATGTTTGGAAACAAGAATAACAGCTATTTAATACTTTCTTTTATTTAAAGTTTCTGCTACTGCATTTAAAATATTTACAGATTTTGTCATTGCATTTAAAATCTATTAAAACTAATTAATTATAATTCTAAATATTATCTAATCACATCAAAATCTATATCTCGACCGTTAATCATTTTAATTATTATCTATATTATTAAAACTGAAGTACCTTTTAGAATTGTTTGGTAACATGTATAGCAGTATAAAAAATCTATATTATTAAAACTGAAGTACCTTTTAGAATTGTTTGGTAACATGGATAGCAGTATAAAAAATGAGTATGTTTGGAAACAAGAATAACAGCTATTTAATACTTTCTTTTATTTAAAGTTTCTGCTACTGCATTTAAAATATTTACAGATTTTGTCATTGCATTTAAAATCTATTAAAACTAATTAATTATAATTCTAAATATTATCTAATCACATCAAAATCTATATCTCGACCGTTAATCATTTTAATTATTATCTATATTATTAAAACTGAAGTACCTTTTAGAATTGTTTGGTAACATGTATAGCAGTATAAAAAATGAGTATGTTTGGAAACAAGAATAACAGCTATTTAATACTTTCTTTTATTTAAAGTTTCTGCTGCTGCATTTAAAATATTTACAGATTTTGTCATTGCATTTAAAATCTATTAAAACTAATTAATTATAATTCTAAATATTATCTAATCACATCAAAATCTATATCTCGACCGTTAATCATTTTAATTATTATCTATATTATTAAAACTGAAGTACCTTTTAGAATTGTTTGGTAACATGTATAGCAGTATAAAAATGAGTATGTTTGGAAACAAGAATAACAGCTATTTAATACTTTCTTTTATTTAAAGTTTCTGCTGCTGCATTTAAAATATTTACAGATTTTGTCATTGCATTTAAAATCTATTAAAACTAATTAATTATAATTCTAAATATTATCTAATCACATCAAAATCTATATCTCGACCGTTAATCATTTTAATTAAACGGGTATTATGTTATTAACAACTATAACAAAATTATTCAGTCACTTGAATGCTATTGAGTCAGAACGGTTTAATATATTACATCAAATTGCATCAAGTTAATAATTTTTTAAAATGATATTATGTACAAGTAAAAAAATATTATCAAACATCTACATATAATTTACGAAACATAAAAAATATACATGGACATTTTTTTATAAAATCAGCGGTTTATGAATTTACATAGAACACAAGTTAAATCAAACACCCGCGCGGAGGCGCGGGTCAAGATCTAGTCTATATTATTAAAACTGAAGTACCTTTTGGTACTGTTTGGAAACATGGATAACAATATAAATGAGAGTTGTTTGGAAACATGGATAGTAGTATAAAAATACTTTATGTTATTTACAATTTAGCCTTTGCATTTACAATAAATTAAATACTTCTTTTTGTATTTCTTTTTATTTACAGATTCTCTCACTGCATTTAAAATAAATTTATATTAAATAATTACAATTCCAAAACTTATCTAACCAAATCGATATTCATATATTGATCTTTAATTTTTTTTAGTATGTTGTTTCATTTTAAAATAAATTAACAAAAAACAACAACAAATTAATATATGAATAGTACAATTACATTAAATTGCATCAAATTATAAAATTTTAATATAATATTATGTAGAAAAAATATTATTATCAAACATTTATATTATAATATAATATATTCTACTCTATATGTAAATGACAAAACATAAAAATATACATGTAATGTTTTTTATAAAACTAGCGGTTTATGAGTTTACGTTGAACACAAGTTAAATCAAACACCCGCGCGGGAGCGCGGATCAAGATCTAGTTAATGATTACATCCTTATCATGATTCCTAGTTGAACCGCCGAAGGTTTTGTTTGGTTCAAAAACACAACTATTGACATTTTGGGTTTATTATTTAGAATTTAATTTGTTTTTGTTTTTTTTTTGGAATTTTTATGTTTACCACATTATTGGTATCATTATTCATTTTTACTTTCACTAAAGAGACATTTTCACAAATACCATTTTTTAAAGAGAAATACCCTAAGATAGACATAAAAAGTTTTTGTCACAAAAATAACATTTAAAGAAGAAAATCATAAAAATAACATTTATTAAATAGTGTAAATATATACTTATACCCCTTGGGTTAACTAATATATACTTAGGGTTTAGAGTTATGGGGTGATGTTTTGGGGGTGAGGTTAAAATTGAAAAAAATAAAAAAATATTAATTTTTTAAAAATAAAAAAATGTTAGTTTTGTCATTTTTGTTGTTGAGAGTTATGGGACAAAAACTTGAAAAATGATATCTAAGAGATTTGCCCCTTTTTAAAGATAATTTTTAAAAAAATAAATTTTACAGTTCTAAACTTTACTCCACCCCACCTCTCAACTATAAACCTTAAGTGTTAGATTAATTAACCCAATGGTTATAAATGTTTATTTCTTCTTAAAAAATAAAAATAAAAATAATTAAGATAAACATGAATAGTAGTAATGTGATATTTTTGACAATTTCTCTTGGCTAGTGATTTAATATTCACATGTTTTCAGTTTTCATAATTTGTTTTGTAAAAGAACCCTTCTATTAGATTTTCCCATTGACGTCCACGTTTAAGACTTATAAACATAAATTGTTAATGGTTCAATATTTCAATTGTGTCATTGCTCGTTTGTATTTGTGTATGCATCTTCGTTGAATGTTGAGTATAATATATTACATAATAACATGGACCAGGTTGGGTGAGAGCGCAGGGGAAGCCACGAGTGATGTGCTAGACACGGTCGGCCACGCTGCCGGCACTGCTTGGAATGTGCTCAAAATCCGCAAAGCTTTATATCCTTCTTCTTCACTCACATCAGGGATCCTAAAAAACGCTTCACGAAAGTGATCATTGTTAAGTGCTCTCATTGCCGAGTACATTTCATCAGCTTTTATGTTATGTTTTTGGGTTTTGGACTGATTTTGTTGGCATAGATTATGTAAGGTTTAAAACCGAAATGTGCCAATGTGTATTCTTGAATCTTAAACAAAGAAATCCCTTTTCCTTTACCAATTGTTCCGTCATTTTTCAATAAATGGAAGACATTTGTAATTTTAAAAGTTCGAATTGGAAGATTTTTGGGCAAGGGAATTAATTATTACTAATTTAATCGATATTTTCCAAATATTTCTAATTATTTGGAGAAGTTTATCTTATCAATATAGTATAATTAACATTTTTAGTAAAACTTTATTTAGAAAATTCAAACCAAGCTACATTATTTATTTGATGGATTGCTTCAAGATTTGGATGAAATTAATTTGCTATTTGTTTTAAGGGTTTTAGCGATAAAACAGAAAAAACCCTTGGACATTTTAAATTTCCAACTAACAAACCGTTAATATATATCATTCTCCATTTATAATTCCATCTATTTTGAACGGAAAACAACTAAATGGTTATAATTAAAGGGTTTAACACTAAAGACTTGTAAAATATCTTACAAAACTTTTAAAACTAGATAAATTTTGTTATTAAATCACTAAAATGGTTAAACGTTTATTAAATTATTTATGAAATCTTTTAAAATTAAATGATATATAATAGATTATAAAGGCATATGAAATTTTTTATAAAGATTTATTAATCACTTATAAAATACAGGAAAGTTAGCTATAAGAGCCAAAAGTAAAAATATGTGTTTTAAACAATTTATAATATTATTTATAAGACCTTTTAATCATTTATATGAGCTTAAAAATATTTATAAAGACTTATAAACTATTTATAAGAGTTATAAACTAATGTATAATGCTTATAACAGTTTATAAATAATATATAAAAATAAATATTTTATAAAATTTAATAAGCAATGTAGTATGAATTGTGAAGGTTTATAAAATCATTGATAAATCCTTTTCAATCATCTGTATAAGTTTATTAATATATTTATAAACCTTATAAATTGGTTATAAAATTGCTAAAATAATGTATAAGAGTTATAAATTAATCTTAAAGGCTTGAAAATTGGTAGTCTACAAACAATGTGTAAGTGGTTATAAATTATTTATAAACTTTTATCCATTTTTTAATGATTTTATAAACCCTTATCAAATTTCACAAGCTTTTGTAATTATTTTTCAAGTCTTTAGCAATACAACTTCTCAACTATAATATCTTAATTCTTTTCTCTCCAAAATAGTTGACATAATTGACGGAGGGTGAAATATGTTAACGATTTGTAAGTTCACAATTTAAAACATCTACTCTATTAAAATAGAGTCCTAAAGTTATCTACCACTGAAAGTTGTCATTTAACTTTTAGACTGTTTCAAGTTTGTTAGTGTATTACATAATTTATGGTACCATTTAATTTAAAATAGATATTTATAATATTCCTATTACTCAATTTCCATCTACATTTATAATCTTTTATATCTTACATAATTATAACTACCTTCAATAGAATATGGTAATCTGAATATGCTATATATTTTTTAAAAAAGTAATCAATATACTTTCGATTTTTGAAAATGGAAATCGAAATATTTTTAATTATATATAATTTTTAATATACAAAAAAATATCCGCCTTTTTAAGGGCGTGTCAAAATCTAGTTGAAATATTATTTAATAGTTTAGAGGTTTTACTCCAATGCACTTTGCTCGCACTGGCAAGTCTGAAGTAATCCTCGTCTCAAAAGAGATCATCTCTTGGTCCATCGTATGCCTCCGTTTTGGACTCTTCTCAGCTCCACTGTAAGTTGCAGGATCATGTGAATGATACATTTCCACCATATTAACCTCTGCTTCACAATAGAGCTCATAATCTCTAGGCTAACATGGTTTTCTCCTTATACGTTCCTCTGTGACTTATGCTACTTGCTCTTCATGATTGCTCATTCTGAGCTTCATCTATGTTTTCTCCATCTCCTTCCTCTTCCCTACTCTGGTCGCCAGAATTTGTTTTGTCATTATTCTAAATCAGAACCATACTCATGTGTCCAGTGTGACAATTCCTTCCCAATTCCACCGGCTTTCTTCCTCAAACACGACATCTTTACTGGCCACTATCTTCTTAGTCATTGGAATATTGGATTATGTAGTCTATAGTCCATTGACTCTTCTGAGAAACCAAACATATGCATGTAGTTCTCTTGTCATCAAGCTTTCCTCTTCTTTCGTTTGGAACGTGTACATGAGCAATACTTCCCCAAATTCTGAAGTATTCCACACTGGGTTTTTATCCCACTCCACGCCTCATGCAGTCTGAAAATGTCTCACGAGAACATAGTAATAACCAGTAATAAAAAAACTCAGTAATCATAAAAAAAAATGCTTAGCATCATTTGGGTCTTTAGCTTATTGAGTTATTTGGTTATTTTAAGATATGCACGTTCTGTAATATTCTATGGTTCTCCATCAAAAAATTGTAAAATACTATATGACCTTGAAACCATATATATGTGGCTACATTAGTTTAATGCATCAAATTTGTTTTAAAAATCTAAGTACTTGTGGCTCGAAGTAATGAAATAGAATGTGAAAATTGATAGATCGATATCACTACAACATGAAAGGGATTGATGTGTTATTTTTCCCAAAAAGAGAGAAAAATAAAGCTAATATATGTAGAATACTGTGGTGGTGTAGGTTTAGGAGTTACATCAACAATTTGGACTCTTACATCACATGATAATATCATTAGTGTTTTCCGTTGTCTTTTCTCGCCACAGATTTCGTAACCAACTTGTCCACAAACTCTTGAAAGTTCCTATCCGATGATCCACCGGACGCCACGGCGGCCTCCGCTTCTTCCTTCCATCTCCGTGCGTTTTCTCTAAGCTCCACCGCCTTTTTCCCAACGGTCGCCTCAAGCAACTTCTCCGACACAGCCTCCCTCGGAACAATCTTGTCCTCAGCTGCTCCGCGGCCAAGTCTCACTCCTGTCTTGAAAACATCGACCAAGTACAAAGCATCAGTCACCTGATCTCCCCACCAAGGAAAACAGACCAAAGGAACTCCTGAAGACAAAGCCTCCATTGTCGAGTTCCATCCGCAATGACTTAAGAAGCAAGCAATCGCAGGATGAGCCAACACACTCTCTTGTGGACACCATTCAACGACCTTCCCTTTCTCTTCGAGCTCTCGAGGCAACACATATGGTTTTGCAGTTGACCCTTCCATAGAAGGCCTAACCACCCATAAAAACGACAAACCAGAGCTCAAAACGCCATAAGCGATCTCCTCGAACTGCTCTTGCTTCAACTGGACTACAGTCCCAAAGGAGATGTAAACGACTGAGTTTGGTTCTCTAGAGTCTAGCCACTCCATGCAGTGACTCGCTGGCGCAGAGATGTCTCCCTTAACGTCAGAGCTTATGGTTTGAGCCATCTTGAAGAGTGGACCGAGGGGGCTAATGTTGACTTGAGGACAGAGGATAGACATGTGGTCGATGATCTCTTTTTCTAGTTCTTGAAAAGTGTCGATGAAAACAAAGAGAGGCTTGTGGTTTTCAAGTCGCCTGAACTGGTCTAAAATAACTTCTCCGTAAGCTGCATAGGGAGATGAAGGGTGAAGAAAGCTTGGGATCTCGTCATGCTTCAACAATGGCAAGCTGGGGATTTCAACGTTAATCTCCGGCTCCGTTTTGGTCGGAAAATTAACTAACCGGTGGTGGTAGTAGTAATAAGCGGTGAAACAAGCGCAAGACTGGACCCATAGAACAGCCGATGGGATTTGAAGCTCATCAGCCACGTCACACACCCACGGCACAAACGCGTTGTTTATAAGACACATCACCGGTTGCTTTTCCTCTTCCTCGTATCTCTTGATGAGATTCTTGATTTCTTGTTTTCCGACAAGTTCAAGGTGTGGTCGGTAAGCTTGGAAGTTGGTTCTTAACTCCTCATCGTCGGTTAACCCATCGTGGAAGAACTCAAACCGGAGAAACCTAAACCGACCGGTTTGAGAACGCCATCTTGAATCTTGTTGGCTTGACGCATCTTCTTGCCCCATGGCTGCTCTGTGGTGACAAAGGTGACTAGTAAGCCTTTAGAAGCTATGAGCTTTCCGAGACGAAGAAGTGGGTTTATGTGACCTTGGCCTGGGAAAGATACGAGCATCACATGAGGCATGAAGAGACCGTTCCATGGATTTTTCTTTTTTTTTCATATGGCAACTAAAAAACTGATTTTATTTTCTTTACACTATGGACATGTGGAGACCCTTTTATATAACAAAGGAGGTGAGCCCATACCACTACTCCAGCTATACTAGGTAATAATAATCTATGGGAAGTGAGATACTTTATAAAATATTTGTTGAATAAATTAGTTTTTTTTTAAACGTATGTAATATATTTTTAATGATTTGATCAAATAAAATTCTAAAAATATTTAATTTTATCAATTTAAATATCCAACACATTTTAAAATGTGAAATAACTATATATATATATATATGGTATATACTTTAATTTAAACGATATTAAAATAGATATATATGTATATATATTTAAATGTATATTACACTAAATAAAATTTACTACACGTATGGTTTCATGATCATTTATATTTTACTATAACAAAAATTTAAACTATTGATCAAAAAATTTTAAATGTGAGACTTTTAACAATTCTAATAATTTATAATTATTTAAAATTTAATATATAACATATACGAAAAACATAAATTATTACTATATGAATATTTAATTTATTTTAATGATAAACAATTAAAAAAAAGATAGAAAATACACAAATTTTTATAAAATATTTATTATTCAAATTATTTTATTATATATATTTTAATTACACTAGTTTATTTCGTAACTTTTATTCAAGGTAACAGATTTAGAACATTTTTTATAGATTATTAATTAGTTTTATGATGATTTAATGAAAAATATATTATATGTTTAAATGGATCAACTTAACTTTTAAATATTTAAAAATTATTCTCAAGATGACACATGACAGGACTTACAAGTTGTAATGCTTTTCAAATAATATATATATATATATATATATATATATATATATATAAGAGAGATAATATTATTTTCTTATTTTTTTTCTTTTTTCATCATTTGTTTTTACATTTTCATTTAAAAACCGACCATACATGCATGTCAACTTAAAATATAATTACAAAATAATGTTACTAATCTATATGAGTTTTATCGTTTCATAATATTCTATTCTTTTTTATTAAGTTTATATATCAATCGGATGCATCAAGTCTAGTGTCAATTTATTTTTTGGATATCCATTTTATATATGATACAAAACAGTGCCGGTTTTAGGAGAGTGCTCATAGTGCAAGTGCACAGGGCCAATACTTTTAGTTTAGTTTTCTTTGCTATTTTAGAGTCTCTATTCTTGAAATTTTACAAATTAAGATCCAACTTTTAATCATTCGTTAATAAGAAACTATGGCACAAGCAGAAGTAGGTAAAGGCAAAATCATACACTTCTTCTTAGTCTTTTGTCAGTCACTTCGTAGAATCTTGTGCGATCTCTATGATGAAGCTATGACCATACATATCCCTTTCCAAGTTTTTTCTTCCTTTCCAAGTTTCCATCAGCTGAAAAGGGGAATTTCTGTATTCTTATGTATGTTTGTTGATACTTGGACTAAGATTCCTTGGCTATTGGAGAAGAAATATATATTTTTTAATTTCCAGCTAGAGTAATTTTACTTTGAAAATCTAGTTGTATCATACTGTTTATTAAGGATCAATCATACAATTGATTGATATATGATCTTTTTTACATAAGGATACATAATATCTATTATATTAAAACAGAAGTCATGACTTCTAATTCATGTGTGATATTTTAAAAAATAAACTACTAACTAGAACTAACATCTAATCTAATCCATTAATAAATGTAACTATAAAACATATGTATCCCATATAATCCTACATCAACGTGATTGCATTACATTGTTTTTAAATATTTAAATAAATAAACGAAAATAGCCATAACAAATTCAAAACTGACTAAAGAATATCCTCTGTTGCGAAACAAACATTAAAAGATTTGCTAACAACCTATGTTTCGTATCTTCTAATTAATTATGGATTAAAATTCGAAAAACTACAAACACTATATTCCTAACTGAGAAAAGAATATCCTCTGTTGCGGAAACAAACATCCAAAGATTTGCTAACAACCTATGATTCGTATCTTCTAATTA
>CAJHQP010007829.1:0-30129 GCA_905132765.1 Moricandia arvensis
TCCACACTCTATATCAGCTCTTCCTCAGTCTCTCCAGCTGGTTTTAGCTCAGTATGCTTGCCTTCCATCCATCCTGGCTTGTCCTTTGTTGGATGATCAGCTGGCTCGGCCATGGTTACATCATGAAGAGAATCAGCTTCTGGTTTAGTTTGGACCAGAAAGACTGACAATCAAAGAGACAGTGTTTTTGAGAGTTTAAGTGAGAATGATGGGATTATAGAGAGTGTTTGTGATCTTCTGGTTTAGTATGAACCAGGGACCATGAAGGATGGACGAAATTATGAGTGAGAGTATTTGAGAGTTTGCGAGTAATAGATTAAGAAAATAAAGTAACCAGAGATTTGTTGAAGGAAAGAGTTAACTTATCACTTCAGAGAGTATGAGAGATTATGGAAAGTTTCTGAGTATGAGAGAGTATGAGACTTAGAGAGAATATGAGAGTGTATGAACCAGAGAGAATAATGAAGGAGGAGGCTCAATTCTCCTTAGGAATTTCGTGGGTTACATGTGGGGGCTTTATAGCCAAGGTACAAGACTTTACAAGCACAATAAACTACTAATAAAACATGAAAACTTAAATAACTAATTTGTAGAGAGACAGAGATCAGTGCAGGTTCAGAACTGGCTGGGGCAGACTGGTGTGGATCAGGCTGTGGCATGGACAGTATGGCACGTCCAGAGGAAGAGAAAGTGACTGGAGGAAGAGGGCACATTCATCTTGGTGTGATAGTGACAGGTCAGTCCTTCTTCTTATGTTACACATGTGATATTTTCTTGTCCAAATCAGACCAGCTCCTTCCATTTGAATTCAAACCAAGTATCCTTAGGTTTCTGGAGCTTTGGCCACGTCCAAGAGTTTCCCAAACACCTTCCTTGCCTTGCAAGTCAGGTTAGGTTAAGTGGTGTATGGACAGACTTCATCTTTACTTGCAAGTCAAGTCTGCTTGATCCAGATTGTTTCTTCAACCATCTTTTCTTCCTCTTCTCTTTCTTTCATTATTCCAACACTCCTCCTCAAGCTTGACCATAAGAATCTTTGGACAAGCTTGGAACTGAGATTACTTGCCTCATTAAAAACCTAATTATAGGGAAAAAGAGTACAAGCATCCAGCTTGGGGATTCACAACTTTATTGGCAAGTAAGGGCGCCACTCATTTCCTGCTTCACACTCAACTGGTTCCATTTGAACCTTCTTCTTTTTTTCACAGCTTGTCTCCCCCTTGTTTCTGACTTCTTGCCTTCTTTATGGGTTGAGATCAAGCCAGCATGTATATGGGGTGATAATGAGGAGTGTCTGCCCTCCTGGCTTGCACTTGAATCCCTCACTTCATCCTTATTCAGAATGGTCTTGCAAAGTGACTTGTAGAACTGACTTGATAGGGGGACTTTGCAAAGAGTCAGCAGCCATCTTTTTAGTGAACTGCCTTCTCTTTGCTCAGTCAAGAGTATCCCTGTTCAACTCCACTTGTTTCCTTTGCTTCAGCTTGAACAATATGGCATTGGCTTCTCATTTAACACCCCTCCTCAAGCTTGACCTGAGAATGAGAGTATATGGTCAAGCTTGAAGCTCAGAGCCAATGACAACCAGTACCTTGGGACCACCGGCCCTCCTGGCTTAGTGATGGCCTTTTCTCTTGAGGAAACCTCCTTTTCACCCTCTTGGCTTCAGGTAAGACCTCTTGAGAAACCTCTCCACAGCCCCAATCTTCCTCTCTACCATCTTGGGAGTTAATGAACACAATCAGTGTCCAAAGTGTTGTTGGGTAATGGGCAATATCTCCATGGTCAGGAATGTACTTCTGTAGGCTCTGAACACATGGGCAACTTGCTCTTTACTGAAGGAGGCACAGCTTATCAAGAACCTGAGCTGGTTTCTTGAACCTCCAACCCATGGGGGCTTAGTGAAACTGAAGTTGTTTGAGGTGTGGATTGAATTTCAAACACCTCTTCTTGATGATTCTCTCCTTCTGGTCAAGGAGACACTTCAAACCCCTCCTGTCTTCTTGCTGGTCGTGGGTCTTGGGGATCAGAGAGTGAGCTTCAGCTTTGTTGGCTAGAGAATAGTTTGAACAGCCAGCTTTTTCAGTGACCTTGCTCCAAGAATGGTTTTCCCCATGGATTTTCTTCAGCATTTTTGACCAGAGGAGGTGGTTTTGTTTCTTCTTTGGACCCCTTGAAGACTCTGGAGTCGCCATTTCAATTAATCTCTCCATCTTGGAAGGTTTGGACCAGTGGACAAGAGAATGTAACCACTGGTTTTGCAAAGATAGAACTGGAAACTGAAACTTTGATGAAGCTTGTTGAACTGAGATGAGGCTTCCTTAAGTTTCAAATACTGGTATACTCTACTATCTTGAGTTCTGGTGATTTTGTTCCCTCCTGGAAGACCTTTTGGACCAGTGGATAAAGAGATGTATCCAAGAAGATTTTGTAGACAGATTTTCACAGAGATTTTGCGGAAGTATGAATAGGTTTTCAGGAGCTTTGAGGCTCTGATACCATGTGAGAATAGAGAGAAACTTGTGAGAATGATTTTGGTGAAGAGAATCAGCTTCTGGTTTAGTTTGGACCAGAAAGACTGACAATCAAAGAGACAGTGTTTTTGAGAGTTTAAGTGAGAATGATGGGATTATAGAGAGTGTTTGTGATCTTCTGGTTTAGTATGAACCAGGGACCATGAAGGATGGACGAAATTATGAGTGAGAGTATTTGAGAGTTTGTGAGTAATAGATTAAGAAAATAAAGTAACCAGAGATTTGTTGAAGGAAAGAGTTAACTTATCACTTCAGAGAGTGTGAGAGATTATGGAAAGTTTCTGAGTATGAGAGAGTATGAGACTTAGAGAGAATATGAGAGTGTATGAACCAGAGAGAATAATGAAGGAGGAGGCTCAATTCTCCTTAGGAATTTCGTGGGTTACATGTGGGGGCTTTATAGCCAAGGTACAAGACTTTACAAGCACAATAAAATACTAATAAAACATGAAAACTTAAATAACTAATTTGTAGAGAGAGAGAGAGAGATCAGTGCAGGTTCAGAACTGGCTGGGGCAGACTGGTGTGGATCAGGCTGTGGCATGGACAGTATGGCACGTCCAGAGGAAGAGAAAGTGACTGGAGGAAGAGGGCACATTCAGCTTGGTGTGATAGTGACAGGTCAGTCCTTCTTCTTATGTTACACATGTGATATTTTCTTGTCCAAATCAGACCAGCTCCTTCCATTTGAATTCAAACCAAGTATCCTTAGGTTTCTGGAGCTTTGGCCACGTCCAAGAGTTTCCCAAACACCTTCCTTGCCTTGCAAGTCAGGTTAGGTTAAGTGGTGTATGGACAGCCTTCATCTTTACTTGCAAGTCAAGTCTGCTTGATCCAGATTGTTTCTTCAACCATCTCTTCTTCCTCTTCTCTTTCTTTCATTATTCCAACACTCTCTAGTGGTTCTTAGTGTGGAAATGAGCTGAATAAAGAGGAGGATGGATCTAAGGAGTGTTCAAGGAGAAGGAAGAAAGTGAGGTCGACCTATCCGTACAAGGCCGTACAGGCCGTACAAGGCCGTACAAGGCCGTACAAGGCCGTACAAGGTCGACCGTACACTTATCGACTAAGGAGCAAAAGATGATCTGATCCGGGAAGGTTTAACCGAGGAGAAGTTAACTTGGCGAGTTACCTTGAAGACTTACCACCTTATCCGAACGTTGGAGAGGATAAGGTTCGCGAGCCAGGCTGTCCAAAGCTGGAGCATCTGGTCCAAGATTCCAAGATGCTCTTCCCTCCTTAGCCACAAGTTCAAATAAGCGCTCTTCTCCTCCTTGACCGGCCACGTCTCCTGTTCCTTAGCCTTTACTTTTTCCTTGTAAAGCACTCTATATATTTGTATCCTCTCTCTCAAAAATAAATCAAGGAGAATCATTTCTCTTCTCTAGTTTTCTCTCTCGAGTTCTTCTTAGATTTCTCTCTGGTTCTAAACAAAAGTCTCTCCTTTTCTTCTCAAATCTTCTCATTCTCGTCCATATCTCTCTTAGTTTACAAATCTCACATGGTATCAGAGCCTGGTTGCTCGGATATCTAGCTTTCTCTTATGCAAATACTCTGTTCTAAGTTCAAAATTCAACCTTTCTCCGAGTAACCTTCAAGCTAAGGCCTTTCCAGATGGAAAATCTCAAAACTTTAGCTATTCCGGTTACTCTCAAGGGGATGAACTACTTACTCTGGTCGCGGTTGGTGAAGACAGCTCTAGGAGGCAAAGGCTTATGGAGCCATGTCACGAGCTCTGAAGCACCAAGACAGACGACCCAAGATGGTGACAAGGAGATTGTCACAACCGATGTTGCAAAGTGGGAGCAAGAAGACATGATGGTTGTAACCATCCTCCAAAGCTCTCTTGACACATCCATACTCGAAGCCTACTCTTACTGTGAGACGGCCAAAGATCTCTGGGATACCCTGAAGAAGGTCTATGGAAACATCAGCAACCTCAGCCGTGTGTTTGAAGTAAAGCGAGCCATCAACAATCTAAGCCAAGAGGGGATGGAGTTTACTCAGCACTTGGGAAAGTTCAGGACTTTATGGTCCGAACTTGAGATGTTGAGGCCAAACTCTATGGATCCAGATGTGCTTGAAGAAAGGCGTGAACAAGACAAGGTGTTTGGTCTCTTGCTCACCCTCAATCCAGCATACAATGACCTCATCAAACACATCCTCAGATCCGAGAAGCTCCCATCCCTTGAAGAAGTGTGTTCTCAAATCCAGAAGGAGCAAGGATCTCTGGATCTATTTGGAGGCAAAGGAGATCTTGCTCTGGCAAACAAGGCTGTTGAAGATACTCAAGCTAACCCTCAGGCGAACCGGGTTTCATACAAGACTGAAGATAGAAGGACTGGTGGATGTGAGCATTGCAAGTGGAGAGGCCACAAGAAGGAGCAGTGCTGGATCCTCCATCCACATCTCAAACCCCCTAAGTTTGCTGCCAGAGATCGGGATGCAAGAGCTCAGTTCACAAGTGGCATGGTGAACCAAGACCAACCAGCAAGTACCTCAAACGGCCAGACTGAAGGAGCCAAAGCTCTCACCACCCATGGAATCCTGAAGAGCAATGATGATGGTCTAGTAAGGATATCCGAACTAGACCTTCTCATTAAAGCCTTCAAAGAGTACTCTGGTATGGCAGTAGGTAGCCACTTAGAAATGCCTAGGATATCTACTATTGTTGGAACCTCTCTTGCTGCATCTAGTATTCAAAACATAGATAGTGTTTCTCTTGTTGCATCCTCATTGCCTAAACCGTTAGTCATTGATTCTGGTGCATCTCATCATATGATTAGTGACACTAGATTGATTAAAGACATAGAACCGGCTTTAGGTCATGTTATGATAGCTAATGGAGATAAAATACCTATCAAGGGAATTGGAAACTTGCGCTTATTTGAAAAGGATTCTAAAGCTTTCTTCATGCCTGAATTCACATCCAACTTGCTTTCTGTAAAAAGAGCCACTTCTGATCTAAATTGCAAGGTTACTTTTAGTCTTAATGATGTGGTTTTTCAGGATTTTAAGAGCAGTAACCTGATCGGGAAAGGGATCACAAGAGGAGACCTTTACTTGCTTGAAGATGTCAAGCCTTTATCTAGTTTAAATTGCGCATTTAGTTCTGTTCCAGCTTTGAATAATGATGCATTGTCGCATGCTAGACTAGGTCATCCACATGGTAGAGCTTTGAACTTAATATTTCCTAGTGTTTCGTTTAAAAACAATGATTGTGAAGCTTGTATTTTGGGTAAACATTGCAAATCAGTCTTTCCAAGGTCTAGAACCATTTATGAGAACTGCTTTGATTTAGTGCATTCTGATGTGTGGACTGCCCCTTGCTTATCTAGAGAGAATCAAAAGTATTATGTCACCTTCATTGATGAAAAATCGAAATATACTTGGATCACCCTGCTTAAGTCTAAGGATAGAGTTTTAGAGGCATTTAAAAATTTTCAATCATATAAGGCTAACAACTATAATGCCAAGCTCAAAATTTTTAGATCAGATAATGGAGGGGAGTATACCAGCAATGCGTTCAAAGATCATCTAGCCAAGCAAGGAATCATCCATCAAACCAGTTGCCCCTACACTCCTCAACAGAATGGTGTAGCTGAAAGGAAGAACCGCCACCTTATGGAGGTGGCAAGGTCAATCATGTTCCATAGACATGTTCCAAAAAGGTTTTGGAGTGATGCAGTCATCTCAACTTGCTACCTAATCAACCCTACCCCTACAAGAATCCTGAAAGATGTCTCTCCCTTTGAAGTTCTCAACAAGATAAAGCCATCTCTAGACCATCTTAGAGTGTTTGGGTGTCTTTGCTATGTTCTGGTTCTGGGAGAAATAAGGAACAAGCTGGAGCCAAGGAGTTCCAAAGCCATCTTTATTGGGTACTCCACTACTCAGAAAGGGTACAAATGCTATGATCCATTGACAAGGAAGGGCTCAGTATCTAGAGATGTGAAGTTTGTAGAAGAGAGAGGGTACTATGAAGATAGCAAGTGGGATGACCTCAAAGATCTATCTCAAGACCCTACGCATCGTGCTACAAACCTTCGGATAATCCTAGAGAGCTTGGGTATCAACATGTCCCAGGATCAGGAACCTAGCCAACATCAACCAGCACCAACTCAAGAGCCCACTGCTGATGATACCCGAGTTGATCATGAGGGGGCAATGAAGAAGATCTTGACCAGCATCAGGAAAGCTCAGTTCAAGACTCAACTCACCATGATCAAGCCGGCCATCACCAAGAAGAGCAGCAAGAAAGTAGTGGAGAATAATCAGAAGCAGCTGTTCCAGAATCAGAAGAAGTTCAAACCGAGGCTCAACCCCTAAGAAGAAGTACCAGAACCAGGCATCATCCTTCCCATTGGAAAAATACAAGGGTCTACTTCAATGCTGAAGCTGTGGCAAGTCCAATTGGAGGCTCATGCTCATTGGCATGCTATCCAACTGAACATCAGGTATTCATAGGAGTGCTTGATGGAGAAGAGATTCCAAGGAGTTTTGAAGAAGAAATGAAGCACAAAGTATGGAGAGATTCAGTGGGCAGTGAAAGGGACGCAATGATCAAGAATGGAACCTGGTTTGAGGCTGAGTTACCAAGGGGGAAGAAAGCTGTCACAAGCAAATGGATCTTCACCATTAAGTATAATGCAGATGGCACTATTGAGAGACACAAGACTAGACTGGTGGCTAGAGGATTCACCCAAACATATGGTGAAGACTACCTGGATACTTTTGCACCAGTAGCCAAACTCCATACTATCCGCATTGTGCTCTCTATTGCAACCAATCTGGAATGGGGTCTATGGCAGATGGGCGTCAAGAATGCTTTCCTTCAAGGGGAGCTTGAAGATGAAGTCTACATCCATACACCACCTGGTCTTGAGCATTTGGTAAAACCAAGAAATGTGTTCCGGTTGAAGAAAGCAATCTATGGTCTTAAGCAATCTCCCAGAGCCTGGTACAACAAGCTAAGCACTACCCTGAATGGCCGAGGCTTTGTGAAATCAGAACTTGACCACACCCTCTTCACTCTCACCTCATCCTCAGGTATTATTGTTCTCCTTGTCAATGTTGATGATATCATCATAACAGGGAGTGACACAGCTGGTATTCAATCTACTAAAGAGTTTTTTAAATCCATGTTTGATATCAAGGACTTGGGTAACCTAAAGTACTTCCTTGGTATAGAAATATGTCGATCCAAGGATGGACTGTTTCTTTCCCAAACGAAGTACACACTTGATCTTCTTAAGAATGCAGGTACTGTAGATGGGAAACAAGCTAAGACACCCTTGGAGGAAGGGTACAAAATTACACTTGAGGGGGAGATTGAAGAAAACAAGCCATTTGGAGATGCTAAGCTGTATAGGAAGATGGTAGGGAAGTTAATCTATCTTACAATCACCCGACCAGATATTTTCTATGCGGTGACCCAAGTGAGCCAGCACATGCAAGACCCCAAGATGCATCATTGGAGTATGGTAGAAAGGATACTAAGGTACCTGAGTGGCTCACCCGGCCAAGGAGTCTGGATGGGATGCAACAAGAACACGGAATTGGTTGGGTACTGTGATGCAGACTGGGCAGGCGACAGAGTGGATAGGAAATCTACCACTGGCTACTGCACGTTCATAGGAGGCAACCTAGTAACTTGGAAGAGCAAGAAGCAAAAGGTGGTGTCATGCTCTAGTGCAGAAGCTGAGTATAGAGCGATGAGGAAGCTGTCTAGTGAGCTGGTTTGGATCAAAGGGATACTCAAGGATCTAGGCATTGAAGTCATCAAACCCATTACCATGCATTGTGATAATCAAGCAGCTATTCATATAGCCTCCAACTCAGTCTTCCCTGAACGTACCAAACACATAGAGGTGGACTGCCATAAGGTCAGGCAACTAGTGATTCAAGGTGTGATCCTTCATACCAGAAGTGAGGATCAACTGGCCGATGTGTTCACCAAGGCTGCAAGGCAAAAGACAATTGAGTCCATTCACTCTAGATTGGGACTCATTGATCTTTCTCATCCATAGTCCCATACGCCATGAAGACTCCACTCTTTTTCCCTCATTATGGTTTTATCCCATTGGATTTTCTATAATGAGGTTTTTAATGAGGGGGATCTTCATGGATATCCAAGCTTGATCGGTTCCCTTGATCAAGTTTGAGGGGGAGTGTGGAAATGAGCTGAATCAAGAGGAGGATGGATCTAAGGAGTGTTCAAGGAGAAGGAAGAAAGTGAGGTCGACCTATCCATACAAGGCCGTACAGGCCGTACAAGGCCGTACAAGGCCGTACAAGGCCGTACAAGGTCGACCGTACACTTATCGACTATGGAGCAAAAGATGATCTGATCTGGGAAGGTTTAACCGAGGAGAAGTTAACTTGGCGAGTTACCTTGAAGACTTACCACCTTATCCGAACGTTGGAGAGGATAAGGTTCGCGAGCCAGGCTGTCCAAAGCTGGAGCATCTGGTCCAAGATTCCAAGATGCTCTTCCCTCCTTAGCCACAAGTTCAAATAAGCGCTCTTCTCCTCCTTGACCGGCCACGTCTCCTGTTCCTTAGCCTTTACTTTTTCCTTGTAAAGCACTCTATATATTTGTATCCTCTCTCTCGAAAATTAATCAAGGAGAATCATTTCTCTTCTTCTCTAATTTTCTCTCTCGAGTTCTTCTTAGATTTCTCTCTGGTTCTAAACAAAAGTCTCTCCTTTTCTTCTCAAATCTTCTCATTCTCATTCATATATCTCTTAGTTTACAAATCTCACACTTAGTGTTCTTCATCTCGAAATGGTTTCTTGACCAAGTCTCGATCTTTTAGTCTCCAAATCTCTTCTAGTCTCTCTTAAACTCTATTCTATCCGTTTATTCTCAGTTTCTATTCAGTCTTTCATGGTATCAGAGCCAGGTTCTCGTAAATCTGGGTTTTGATTTCATCTCTCACGAAGAACACCCAATAACACTTTTTTCATTCCGCAAAGCTTCAAGATGGAAAGTAACAAAACAACCGTGATTCCAGTGATACTTAAGGGGGGAAACTATCTCCTATGGTCTCGTGTGGTGAAGACAGCAGTGGGGAGTAAGGGTTTGTGGAACCACATCCTTGAGGGTGAGGCTCCAAAGCTCATTACTCATGAAGGCGAAAAGGAGATTGCCGTGTGTGATGAAGTGAAGTGGATCCAGGAAGACAACACGGTGATGTCTATCCTTCAAAGCTCACTAGATCCGTCTATCCTAGAGGCATACAGCTACTGTGAGAAGGCAAAGAACCTGTGGGACACTCTTCAGAAGGTGTATGGTAACATCTCAAACCTCACTCGAGTGTTTGAGATCAAGCGAGCCATCAACAGTCTAGCTCAAGAAGACATGGAGTTCACAAAGCACCTTGGAAAGTTCAGAGCTTTGTCGTCTGAACTCGAGATGTTGAGGCCAAGCACAACCGATCCAGCTGAGCTTAATGAGAGAAGGGAGCAAGATAAAGTCTTTGGCTTGCTCCTGACTCTTAACTCTAGCTACAATGACCTGGTGAAACATATCTTGCGAGCAGAGAAGCTACCCAACTTGGAGGAAGTCTGCGCACAGATTCAAAAGGAGCAAGGATCGTTGGGCCTATTTGGAGGAACGGGGGAGCTTAACATGGCTAACCAATCTGAGGTACCTCAAGCCACCAAGGTGAATCGCTTTGAAGAAAGGAGGTTCAATGGCAACTGTGACCATTGTAAGAGACAAGGTCACAAGAAGCATCAGTGCTGGATCCCCCATCCTCACCTAAAGCCAGCCAAGTTCATGAAGGACAGAGATGCAAGAGCGAATGTGAGCTATGGAGGGAGTGATCAGCAAGGAGGGGGTGGAGCCGGGCCATCCAATCGGGCACAAGAGACTGAAGGTGGTGAGAACAAAGCCCTGGTGACCTACACGGCTCAAACCAACCGCCCAAACGAGCATGAGTTCATCCGCCGATCAGAAATGGATGCTCTCATCAAGATGCTCAAGGACAATGGTAACACTTTTCGTAACCTCAGGGGGTATTCTTTTGGTGCATCTAAGATTGCTAGTACTCATGATCAAACTGATGCTTATACTCACTCTAGTATTGCTGGTTTATCTCATAGTGCTTGTAACATGTCTAAACCTTTGATAGTTGATTCAGGTGCATCTCATCATATGATTAGTGGCACTAGTCTGATTAGAGATATTGAGCCTGCGCATGGACATGTTATGATAGCTAATGGTGATAGAATTCCAATAAGGGGTATAGGCTATTAAAGTGTATCAAGAAAAGGAGATGTGAAGGCCAAACAAAGGAAGTCAAGGCTAAGCATCTCCACACCAAACTGAAGAAGAAGAAGAAGCGATCCAAGCCATGTGGAAGCCTCAAGGATGATCACACACGGCCAAGACAAAGATTGTGCAAAGATAGGGCGTGTGTACTTAAGAGAAGGAGGCTGTAGAGTCATGAAGTCTGTTTCAAGTATTCAAGACTTGTGCAACAAGGAAAGGACCCAGCAAGCTGAGAATGATCAAGGACCCATGTGCAAAGATTGTGCAAAAATAATCATGTGCAAAGTTTGTACAAAAACATTATTTTGCACAAGATTTGCACAAGAAAGATAATGAAGTGCAAAGTTCGGGTCAGCCTCAAAACAACCAAAAATCAATGTGCAAAACAAGGGTTGAAGATAATACTTGGTGCAAAGTTTGTGCAAAAGAATCAAGACAAACTTTGCAAAGTGCATAATCCGGGTTCTTCTTATGTCGTCCAAGAAAGAAGAGAAAGGTATTGGCGCCAAGAGTGATCTTTGAATTCAAACAAATGTGAAGCTTAAGAAAGAGAGCTGCTGGGAACTGTCACTATCTCTTCCTTTCTGCAGAAACTCCATTGTCCTTTTCCTCCTTGGCAGCTTCCTCATGAGTTTTATATTAGTTTCCTAGATATGCTTTGTTTATTCACCTTTGTCTTGTTTCTGCAAGAGTAACCTAATCTCCTTCTCTATAAATAGAGAGGAGACCCATTGTAATGTATACACACGAAATAAGAGACAAGCTTTATTAAATTCCTGTATCTCTATCTCTTTACTAAGTGTTCTTCATTGTTCTTCACAATGTAGGGAGTTAGTGATACACGATTTGGGTCTGCCTTAATGGCAGATCATTGTTTGTCCATTCCACTCTAAATCACTCTATACTCTTCCTTTAATCTGTTTCTAGAGTTATTCTCTCTTCTCACAGCCACTTTATCTCTCCAGATTCAGATGGTTGTGTTGATTGTTTGCTGAGAGGATTCAATCACAAGTTGATTGTCTCTTCCAGTCTTGAAGAGTGAGTTCATGTTCTTAGCTGTTCTTGGCTTTTCCAACATGGTTTCAGATCTTTGTTGCTCTTCTTGGGCTGAACTGACTTCCTTTGTTTCGATTTCTTCATCTAAATCTCTCTCTCTGACTTAAAAATTCGTTTTGACGAGCTGTGTGGCTAGGATTCAAAACTTGGACAGTAGAGAGTTTAGATGAAGTATGTTTTCAAAATCTGAGTGTTTGCTCAAGATGCAAGTCTTTAAAAGTTTTTTTTTTAAATCAATGACTCTCCCCTTGATCCCCTCATTGTTTAAGCTTTTGGATGAAAGATTAAAATCTGTTCACACCAGCGTGAGGGAGGGATAAAAGATTATACTTGTGTCTTGAAATCTCTTGAAAATCGATTTCACAAAGTTTCTCTTTGAAAACTATTACTTTGGTGTGTGTTCTTCATCTTGTCTAATGACTTCTTCAAAGAGGACAAGATGGAGTTCGTTTTTTTTTTGGTTTCCTCTCTCCCTTGTGTAAGCTTTGGTCCTGATCTTGAGTTGGGATTATTAGAACAAAGCCTAAGGGAGGGAAATGGAGCAAAAGACTTCATCTGTTTTGTGCTTTAAAATCAGTTTTAAAAGATGAAGTCCTTGCTTGTTTTGTCTCAAACATTATCATTCTTGTCTACCCTTGGTCTCTCAATATTTTTCAAAACTTGGTGAAATATTTAAAGTCTAATGAAACCAGTGCTTGAGGGAGGGAGAAAGATTGATGGTGATATGTAAGAACATTTGAATTTCGGATTTAAAGAAAAGATCTTTGAAAGGATTTGAATTCTGAAAATGTTTTGAACAGATTCTTGAGTAATCTGATTTTTGAAAAATGTTTTTAAAATGTGTTAACTGGTGGGATGTTCATGCCTCACCAGCATTGTTGATCAGCCATGATCTTTGAAGGCCATGGACTGAAAACTGCTTCCGCATTCTCTCACACTCTCTCTTACTCTTCATTATTCTCTCATACTTTCTCATACTCTGGTTACTTATACTCTCTAGTTACTTTATTCTCTCCATCACTCACTAATTTTGTGCTTTGAATCTGTCCAACAGGTTCTAAGTCTAAGAATGGTAATTGGTGTTTGTGCTCGGTTGTCTCAAGAAGACAATGCGAGTTTGGTTGATCTAAAGCAGCATCAGAAGCTTTGGGAGTTAGAACCAATGGCCTCAGCTTCATGGACCCAAGACAAGAAGATCTTGAGGAGAAGAGACTGTAGGAAAGTGATGAATCAGCTCACCAGCAAGATGTTTGTCTAAAGGTCTTTAAGCTTCATGATGAAGCATCAGGAAGACACAGCTCACAAGCATGGAGTCCTTCCGGTTTTTGAGTTAAAGAAGTGGTGTCACACACGGTTCTCATGGTGTCACACACACTCAACAATCAGTTCAGATTATGGCTCAAGCCATGAGTCACTTTTGGCGGTTCTAAAGACAAGTCCAAGCCGCAATTCAGATCATGGATCAATGAAGCCTCAAGCTCAAATCAAACCAAGGTCATAGAAATTCCAATGCACCGTAAAGGCTATACTCTTTTTGCCCTTATCATGGTTTTATCCCAAAGGATTTTAAATGGTGAGGTTTTTAATGAGGTAGTCATTTGTGTGTTGCAAGCTTGGCCTTTGGAACCAATGGCTTCCACAGCCCAAGCTTGAGGGAGGGTATTAAAGTGTATCAATAAAAGGAGATGTGAAGGCCAAACAAAGGAAGTCAAGGCTAAGTGTTGGATTTTCACCAGAGTATAAGGATCTGGGTTTGTGTGTGATGAACAAGCCTTTAAGGCAATGATGAACACGAAATGAAGAAGAGAATGGGTTCTGGTTTACTTGTGTTTACTTGAATCAAAACCAGAGATTAAGAGAGACTTAGAGAGATTAAAGAGACTAAGAAAGAGGTAGACTAAGAGAGGTTTCGAATCAAGAACATCAAGCTTTTATTTCTGGAAGTGGAGAGGGGTTTTCCCCCTTACTCCTTTAATCTTTACACTTGACAGAGATAAAATATATATAGAGAAATGGAGAGGCTACACGGATCAAAACCCTAAGGAATAAGCATGTGAAGTCAAGGTAACCAGGCTGGTTTATTTGAATCTTGTGGCTCAGAGGCTCCACACGTTTGGACAGGCTGGAAAGGCTCTTCCTTTGCTTTTGGGCGGATGGATAAGGTTTCTTATCCATAAACGGCTCCTTGCCCTTTCTTTCTTCCTTTGGTGAGTGGATAAGGTTATCCACTCCTCAGCTCTTTCCAGGAAGCTTCCTTGGTCGAATATACCAAGGTATCTTCTCTTTCTTGCCCAAACCTTCTCTTTAGTCCCAAGTCTTTGATCTTTCTTACAAACCCTAAACCTTCCTTGCCTCACACGTTTTGATACTGCCTTGGGTTACAAGTCTTGGTCATTTTAGGATCCCTTGATGTGCCCTAACCTTCCCAAGACTCAAAACATCTTTTAAGATCAAATGGTCGAGTATTTGATCATTCTGGGTCGAGTCTGGTCCGTACGGATCCGTACAGTCCATACAGTCCGTACACCTCACCCAAACATGGACCATTTGAACTCTTCTCTTCCCTAAAGCTTCCCAAGGTCTTACTTAGACTTCTCCATGATGTTTCATAGTCTCTTGTACACTTAGAAGCTGTCCACAGCCTTCTACATTCTTGTTGCACAAGATCTTTTCTCATCATCTATCTTCTTTGCCTCCATCTCATCTCTCTCTTGTTCATTTGTATCTCTTCAAGTTAACACTCCCCCTCAAGCTTGACTCTAGTGATCCTAAGTCAAGCTTGGAACCTTGATGTCACTCCTCATTAAAAACCTTATGAGAGAAAACCCTCCTTAGGGATAAAACCCTCATAAGGAAAAGAGTAAGCTCCTTCAAGGCCTAGGGATTGGCCAGTGAGTTCTTTGTGTCTCAACCAGTGTGGTGGACACAAAGAACTCTGGATCATGGCCCTCACTGTGGTGTAAGCTAATCCGACTTGGATTGCTCACCACTAACACTTCTTGAGCTCATCTAGCTCACTCCATACTGATCTTGGTCTCTCTCCCTTTCACCCAACTTCTTGTTGGGTTAAGTGCTCGGTTTACCAGATACACACTCCATTGAGTACCATCTTCATTCTCAGCCTTGGTTGCTTCTTCTTCTTCTTGAATGACAACCAAGGACTCCATCTTCACAGATCACTGAAGCTTCTCAATACTCCCCCTCAAGCTTGACCATGTGGAACAAGTCAAGCTTGGAATGATTGCTTCATGATCTTGATCAACACACCACTGCCCACTCCTTCCTGATCTCGCCACCTTGAATGGAATGCTGGAAGATACCTCAGCTAACTCTTCAACCACCTCACTTCAGAAGCCGCATTGTAGAGTCACCTTCTTCTTCACACAGCCAAGAGTGCTCTGACCACTCTCTTGTCTAGACTCGCCAATGTCTAAACCCGGATGGCTCCATCTTCTATTCCTGGTGCAATGGTGAGGAGGAACCAGGTCTTGAACTTAGATCATCAGGTAGCTCACTCAAGTCCCCACCTCAAGCTTGAATTGAGTCTAGGTTCAAGCTTGAAAGTGAGCCTCAATGAGCATTCAAACCAGGAGAACACCACCCCAACAGCTGCGCTTAAACCACTGGTCCACCTTCATATCTTCAGCTTCAAGTACCCTCAGGTCACCGGCCTCCTCAAGCTTCAGTGATGACCTTCTCTTCTTCTTGTGTGCCTTGAACCAGGAGCTCATCAACCTTCATGGTATGCGCTTCTTATAACCGGCTACTACACCAAGAACATTCCCATTGCTCCACACAATGGATCAAGCCTTCCTCTTGTTCCGGATTGGTGTTGAACAAGACACACTCCATGTGAACCTGAAACAACACTCAAACTCCAAACGAGATTAGACACAAATGCATTGGGATCAAACCTTTACTAATCATCAAGTTTGATCACCAATGCCACAAGCTTTGCACTTAGACAGTATCTCATCATCATTGAGATCCATCTAATGCAAGCTTACCACTCTCTAAATGCTATCACAAAGCACTTAGGCAACCATTCCCTGCCTTAAACAACCGTTAGACATCAGTCTAGGTGTCTCAACCTTAAGGCAGCCCCAATGACAAGAGTATGCAACAGCCTTAACCCATTTACTTCATGAATGCAAAACGGATTAGATACAACTATCTATCATCCTAGCAAGACATTTATAAGAACAGAGAGTAAGAATCAATGCCATTTCCAAACACCAGACCCAAATGCTTCACTTTAATCAGTTTCTATTCATGTATGCAAGCAGATTCAGAACATGCTATCTAATATCATGTCAAGCAACATTTAGAACTGGAGTAAGCACTTTAAACACTCAACCATTCAAAACGAGTCATCTAAACATCCTGGGATAGATTCTATACATTCATATCTAGCAATCTTAACACATCCTCAGGTCTCAAACACATCACACAAAACATTCAGTTCATAAAATATCAAGCTTTATAACAAGGGACAGTAGGTTCTTACAAACAAGGAACTAGTGTTAGTTCCTTGAACACCTTTGATTCATGGCAAGATCAGGAGCTCTTGGTTGCGACCCAACACCTCCTTCTTCCATGGACCTTCCCTTGGACTCTCCATGCCTAAAGTCCCCACCTTTCTTCATACTTTGGTCACCCCCACCAGTAACAAGGTGAAAGCTTTCACCTTTCTTCCTGGTCTTTGAATAAGAACATGCCTTGGACTTGATTTGATGAAGAGGGTAGCTAATCCACTCCATAACTCCTGGATCCGAGGCTCTCCTTTCTTCTGGACGGTATGAGAGAGAATGGGACTTCAAGAACAGCTTCTGGGTTTATGGATGAACAACTTCTTGTAGAGGATGAACCGGCTGGAAAGGAAGCTCCTTTCTGGGTTTTAATGGCATGAGAGAAAGCCTTGATCTTTGCGGAAGCTAGACACCAAGTTCTGATGAACCTGGCTCTGATACCATGTTGGATTTTCACCAGAGTATAAGGATCTGGGTTTGTGTGTGATGAACAAGCCTTTAAGGCAATGATGAACACGAAATGAAGAAGAGAATGGGTTCTGGTTTACTTGTGTTTACTTGAATCAAAACCAGAGATTAAGAGAGACTTAGAGAGATTAAAGAGACTAAGAAAGAGGTAGACTAAGAGAGGTTTCGAATCAAGAACATCAAGCTTTTATTTTTGGAAGTGGAGAGGGGTTTTCCCCCTTACTCCCTTAATCTTTACACTTGACAGAGATACAATATATATAGAGAAATGGAGAGGCTACACGGATCAAAACCCTAAGGAATAAGCATGTGAAGTCAAGGTAACCAGGCTGGTTTATTTGAATCTTGTGGCTCAGAGGCTCCACACGTTTGGACAGGCTGGAAAGGCTCTTCCTTTGCTTTTGGGGGGATGGATAAGGTTTCTTATCCATAAACCTTTTCCATAAACGGCTCCTTTCCCTTTCTTTCTTCCTTTGGTGAGTGGATAAGGTTATCCACTCCTCAGCTCTTTCCAGGAATCTTCCTTGGTCGAATATACCAAGGTATCTTCTCTCTCTTGCCCAAACCTTCTCTTTAGTCCCAAGTCTTTGATCTTTCTTACAAACCCTAAACCTTCCTTGCCTCACACGTTTTGATACTGCCTTGGGTTACAAGTCTTGGTCATTTTAGGATCCCTTGATGTGCCCTAACCTTCCCAAAACTCAAAACATCTTTTAAGATCAAATGGTCGAGTATTTGATCTTTCTGGGTCGAGTCTGGTCCGTACGGATCCGTACAGTCCATACAGTCCGTACACCTCACCCAAACATGGACCATTTGAACTCTTCTCTTCCCTAAAGCTTCCCAAGGTCTTACTTAGACTTCTCCATGATGTTTCATAGTCTCTTGTACACTTAGAAGCTGTCCACAGCCTTCTACATTCTTGTTGCACAAGATCTTTTCTCATCATCTATCTTCTTTGCCTCCATCTCATCTCTCTCTTTTTCATTTGTATCTCTTCAAGTTAACACTAAGCATCTCCACACCAAACTGAAGAAGAAGAAGAAGCGATCCAAGCCATGTGGAAGCCTCAAGGAAGATCACACACGGCCAAGACAAAGATTGTGCAAAGATAGGGCGAGTGTACTTAAGAGAAGGAGGCTGTAGAGTCATGAAGTGTGTTGCAAGTATTCAAGACTTGTGCAACAAGGAAAGGATCCAGCAAGCTGAGAATGATCAAGGACCCATGTGCAAAGATTGTGCAAAAATAATCATGAGCAACGTTTGTACAAAAACATTATTTTGCACAAGATTTGCACAAGAAAGATAATGAAATGCAAAGTTCGGGTCAGCCTCAAAACAACCAAAAATCAATGTGCAAAACAAGGGTTGAAGATAATACTTGGTGCAAAGTTTGTGCAAAAGAATCAAGACAAACTTTGCAAAGTGCATAATCCGGGTTCTTCTTATCTCGTCCAAGAAAGAAGAGAAAGGTATTGGCGCCAAGAGTGATCTTTGAATTCAAACAAAGATCACATGTGAAGCTTAAGAAAGAGAGCTGTTGGGAGCTGTCACTATCTCTTCCTTGCTGCAGAAACTCCATTGTCCTTTTCCTCCTTGGCAGCTTCCTCATGAGTTTTATATTAGTTTCCTAGATATGCTTTGTTTATTCACCTTTGTCTTGTTTCTGCAAGAGTAACCTAATCTCCTTCTCTATAAATAGAGAGGAGACCCATTGTAATGTATACACACGAAATAAGAGACAAGCTTTATTAAATTCCTGTATCTCTATCTCTTTACTAAGTGTTCTTCATTGTTCTTCACAATGTAGGGAGTTAGTGATACACGATTTGGATCTGCCTTAGTGGCAGATCATTGTTTGTCCATTCCACTCTAAATCACTCTATACTCTTCCTTTAATCTGTTTCTAGAGTTATTCTCTCTTCTCACAGCCACTTTATCTCTCCAGATTCAGATGGTTGTGTTGATTGTTTGCTGAGAGGATTCAATCACAAGTTGATTGTCTCTTCCAGTCTTGAAGAGTGAGTTCATGTTCTTAGCTGTTCTTGGCTTTTCCAACATGGTATCAGAGCTTTGTTGCTCTTCTTGGGCTGAACTGACTTCCTTTGTTTCGATTTCTTCATCTAAATCTCTCTCTCTGACTTAAAAATTCGTTTTGACGAGCTGTGTGGCTAGGATTCAAAACTTGGACAGTAGAGAGTTTAGATGAAGTATGTTTTCAAAATCTGAGTGTTTGCTCAAGATGCAAGTCTTTAAAAGTTTTTTTTTTAAATCAATGACTCTCCCCTTGATCCCCTCATTGTTTAAGCTTTTGGATGAAAGATTAAAATCTGTTCACACCAGCGTGAGGGAGGGATAAAAGATTATACTTGTGTCTTGAAATCTCTTGAAAATCTATTTCACAAAGTTTCTCTTTGAAAACTATTACTTTGGTGTGTGTTCTTCATCTTGTCTAATGACTTCTTCAAAGAGGACAAGATGGAGTTCGTTTTTTTTTTGGTTTCCTCTCTCCCTTGTGTAAGCTTTGGTCCTGATCTTGAGTTGGGATTATTAGAACAAAGCCTAAGGGAGGGAAATGGAGCAAAAGACTTCATCTGTTTTGTGCTTTAAAATCAGTTTTAAAAGATGAAGTCCTTGCTTGTTTTGTCTCAAACATTATCATTCTTGTCTACCCTTGGTCTCTCAATATTTTTCAAAACTTGGTGAAAGATTTAAAGTGTAATGAAACCAGTGCTTGAGGGAGGGAGAAAGATTGATGGTGATATGTAAGAACATTTGAATTTCGGATTTAAAGAAAAGATCTTTGAAAGGATTTGAATTCTGAAAATGTTTTGAACAGATTCTTGAGTAATCTGATTTTTGAAAAATGTTTTTAAAATGTGTTAACTGGTGGGATGTTCATGCCTCACCAGCATTGTTGATCAGCCATGATCTTTGAAGGCCATGGACTGAAAACTGCTTCCGCATTCTCTCACACTCTCTCTTACTCTTCATTATTCTCTCATACTCTCTCATACTCTGGTTACTTATACTCTCTAGTTACTTTATTCTCTCCATCACTCACTAATTTTGTGCTTTGAATCTGTCCAACAGGTTCTAAGTCTAAGAATGGTAATTGGTGTTTGTGCTCGGTTGTCTCAAGAAGACAATGCGAGTTTGGTTGATCTAAAGCAGCATCAGAAGCTTTGGGAGTTAGAAACAATGGCCTCAGCTTCATGGACCCAAGACAAGAAGATCTTGAGGAGAAGAGACTGTAGGAAAGTGATGAATCAGCTCACCAGCAAGATGTTTGTCTAAAGGTCTTTAAGCTTCATGATGAAGCATCAGGAAGACACAGCTCACAAGCATGGAGTCCTTCCGGTTTTTGAGTTAAAGAAGTGGTGTCACACACGGTTCTCATGGTGTCACACACACTCAACAATCAGTTCAGATTATGGCTCAAGCCATGAGTCACTTTTGGCGGTTCTAAAGACAAGTCCAAGCCGCAATTCAGATCATGGATCAATGAAGCCTCAAGCTCAAATCAAACCAAGGTCATAGCAATTCCAATGCACCGTAAAGGCTATACTCTTTTTGCCCTCATCATGGTTTTATCCCAAAGGATTTTACATGGTGAGGTTTTTAATGAGGTAGTCATTTGCGTGTTGCAAGCTTGGCCTTTGGAACCAATGGCTTCCACAGCCCAAGCTTGAGGGAGGGTATTAAAGTGTATCAAGAAAAGGAGATGTGAAGGCCAAACAAAGGAAGTCAAGGCTAAGCATCTCCACACCAAACTGAAGAAGAAGAAGAAGCGATCCAAGCCATGTGGAAGCCTCAAGGAAGATCACACACGGCCAAGACAAAGATTGTGCAAAGATAGGGCGTCTGTACTTAAGAGAAGGAGGCTGTAGAGTCATGAAGTGTGTTGCAAGTATTCAAGACTTGTGCAACAAGGAAAGGACCCAGCAAGCTGAGAATGATCAAGGACCCATGTGCAAAGATTGTGCAAAAATAATCATGTGCAAAGTTTGTACAAAAGATTATTTTGTACAAGATTTGCACAAGAAAGATAATGAAGTGCAAAGTTCGGGTCAGCCTCAAAACAACCAAAAATCAATGTGCAAAACAAGGGTTGAAGATAATACTTGGTGCAAAGTTTGTGCAAAAGAATCAAGACAAACTTTGCAAAGTGCATAATCCGGGTTCTTCTTATCTCGTCCAAGAAAGAAGAGAAAGGTATTGGCGCCAAGAGTGATCTTTGAATTCAAACAAAGATCACATGTGAAGCTTAAGAAAGAGAGCTGCTGGGAGCTGTCACTATCTCTTCCTTGCTGCAGAAACTCCATTGTCCTTTTCCTCCTTGGCAGCTTCCTCATGAGTTTTATATTAGTTTCCTAGATATGCTTTGTTTATTCACCTTTGTCTTGTTTCTGCAAGAGTAACCTAATCTCCTTCTCTATAAATAGAGAGGAGACCCATTGTAATGGATACACACGAAATAAGAGACAAGCTTTATTAAATTCCTGTATCTCTATCTCTTTACTAAGTGTTCTTCATTGTTCTTCACAATGTAGGGAGTTAGTGATACACGATTTGGATCTGCCTTAATGGCAGATCATTGTTTGTCCATTCCACTCTAAATCACTCTATACTCTTCCTTTAATCTGTTTCTAGAGTTATTCTCTCTTCTCACAGCCACTTTATCTCTCCAGATTCAGATGGTTGTGTTGATTGTTTGCTGAGAGGATTCAATCACAAGTTGATTGTCTCTTCCAGTCTTGAAGAGTGAGTTCATGTTCTTAGCTGTTCTTGGCTTTTCCAACATGGTATCAGAGCTTTGTTGCTCTTCTTGGGCTGAACTGACTTCCTTTGTTTCGATTTCTTCATCTAAATCTCTCTCTCTCTGACTTAAAATTCGTTTTGACGAGCTGTGTGGCTAGGATTCAAAACTTGGACAGTAGAGAGTTTAGATGAAGTATGTTTTCAAAATCTGAGTGTTTGCTCAAGATGCAAGTCTTTAAAAGTTTTTTTTTTAAATCAATGACTCTCCCCTTGATCCCCTCATTGTTTAAGCTTTTGGATGAAAGATTAAAATCTGTTCACACCAGCGTGAGGGAGGGATAAAAGATTATACTTGTGTCTTGAAATCTCTTGAAAATCGATTTCACAAAGTTTCTCTTTGAAAACTATTACTTTGGTGTGTGTTCTTCATCTTGTCTAATGACTTCTTCAAAGAGGACAAGATGGAGTTCGTTTTTTTTTTGGTTTCCTCTCTCCCTTGTGTAAGCTTTGGTCCTGATCTTGAGTTGGGATTATTAGAACAAAGCCTAAGGGAGGGAAATGGAGCAAAAGACTTCATCTGTTTTGTGCTTTAAAATCAGTTTTAAAAGATGAAGTCCTTGCTTGTTTTGTCTCAAACATTATCATTCTTGTCTACCCTTGGTCTCTCAATATTTTTCAAAACTTGGTGAAAGATTTAAAGTCTAATGAAACCAGTGCTTGAGGGAGGGAGAAAGATTGATGGTGATATGTAAGAACATTTGAATTTCGGATTTAAAGAAAAGATCTTTGAAAGGATTTGAATTCTGAAAATGTTTTGAACAGATTCTTGAGTAATCTGATTTTTGAAAAATGTTTTTAAAATGTGTTAACTGGTGGGATGTTCATGCCTCACCAGCATTGTTGATCAGCCATGATCTTTGAAGGCCATGGACTGAAAACTGCTTCCGCATTCTCTCACACTCTCTCTTACTCTTCATTATTCTCTCATACTCTCTCGTACTCTGGTTACTTATACTCTCTAGTTACTTTATTCTCTCCATCACTCACTAATTTTGTGCTTTGAATCTGTCCAACAGGTTCTAAGTCTAAGAATGGTAATTGGTGTTTGTGCTCGGTTGTCTCAAGAAGACAATGCGAGTTTGGTTGATCTAAAGCAGCATCAGAAGCTTTGGGAGTTAGAAACAATGGCCTCAGCTTCATGGACCCAAGACAAGAAGATCTTGAGGAGAAGAGACTGTAGGAAAGTGATGAATCAGCTCACCAGCAAGATGTTTGTCTAAAGGTCTTTAAGCTTCATGATGAAGCATCAGGAAGACACAGCTCACAAGCATGGAGTCCTTCCGGTTTTTGAGTTAAAGAAGTGGTGTCACACACGGTTCTCATGGTGTCACACACACTCAACAATCAGTTCAGATTATGGCTCAAGCCATGAGTCACTTTTGGCGGTTCTAAAGACAAGTCCAAGCCGCAATTCAGATCATGGATCAATGAAGCCTCAAGCTCAAATCAAACCAAGGTCATAGCAATTCCAATGCACCGTAAAGGCTATAATCTTTTTGCCCTCATCATGGTTTCATCCCAAAGGATTTACATGGTGAGGTTTTTAATGAGGTAGTCATTTGCGTGTTGCAAGCTTGGCCTTTGGAACCAATGGCTTCCACAGCCCAAGCTTGAGGGAGGGTATTAAAGTGTATCAAGAAAAGGAGATGTGAAGGCCAAACAAAGGAAGTCAAGGCTAAGCATCTCCACACCAAACTGAAGAAGAAGAAGAAGCGATCCAAGCCATGTGGAAGCCTCAAGGAAGATCACACACGGCCAAGACAAAGATTGTGCAAAGATAGGGCGTGTGTACTTAAGAGAAGGAGGCTGTAGAGTCATGAAGTGTGTTGCAAGTATTCAAGACTTGTGCAACAAGGAAAGGACCCAGCAAGCTGAGAATGATCAAGGACCCATGTGCAAAGATTGTGCAAAAATAATCATGTGCAAAGTTTGTACAAAAAGATTATTTTGCACAAGATTTGCACAAGAAAGATAATGAAGTGCAAAGTTCGGGTCAGCCTCAAAACAACCAAAAATCAATGTGCAAAACAAGGGTTGAAGATAATACTTGGTGCAAAGTTTGTGCAAAAGAATCAAGACAAACTTTGCAAAGTGCATAATCCGGGTTCTTCTTATCTCGTCCAAGAAAGAAGAGAAAGGTATTGGCGCCAAGAGTGATCTTTGAATTCAAACAAAGATCACATGTGAAGCTTAAGAAAGAGAGCTGCTGGGAGCTGTCACTATCTCTTCCTTGCTGCAGAAACTCCATTGTCCTTTTCCTCCTTGGCAGCTTCCTCATGAGTTTTATATTAGTTTCCTAGATATGCTTTGTTTATTCACCTTTGTCTTGTTTCTGCAAGAGTAACCTAATCTCCTTCTCTATAAATAGAGAGGAGACCCATTGTAATGTATACACACGAAATAAGAGACAAGCTTTATTAAATTCCTGTATCTCTATCTCTTTACTAAGTGTTCTTCATTGTTCTTCACAATGTAGGGAGTTAGTGATACACGATTTGGATCTGCCTTAATGGCAGATCATTTTTTGTCCATTCCACTCTAAATCACTCTATACTCTTCCTTTAATCTGTTTCTAGAGTTATTCTCTCTTCTCACAGCCACTTTATCTCTCCAAATTCAGATGGTTGTGTTGATTGTTTGCTGAGAGGATTCAATCACAAGTTGATTGTCTCTTCCAATCATGAAGAGTGAGTTCATGTTCTTAGCTGTTCTTGGCTTTTCCAACATAGGCAAGCTTAAACTGTTTGATAAAGAATCTAGATGCTTCTACATGCCTGAGTTTACTTCAAACTTGTTATTGGTTAAGAAATGTACTAATGATTTGCAATGCAATGTGATCTTTAGCCCTAATGATGTGAAGTTTCAGGATATTGAGAGCAGTCGGTTGATTGGGAAAGGAGTTACAAAAGCAGACGTTTACTTGCTTGAGGAGCTTACTTCTTTACCTGATCATAGTTGTTCCTTTACTTTCGTTTCTGCTTCCGGTTTGAATAAGAATGCTTTGTGGCATGCTAGACTAGGACATCCTCATGTTAGAGCTTTAAGCTTAATGGTTCCAGGTGTTATTGATTCGCCCCTAGGATGCTCTTTGGTTGATTGGGATGGATAGATCCTTGCAAGAACGAGTCAGGGACTCAAGTTCTTCAAGGTTGTGGGATGAATGGTGACACAAGAGGGATGATAAGACTTTTGATACTCCTAGATGATTAGCTTGGATATGACACACCAAGTAAACACCCTTAAGGTCTCTGGATACTACACACCAGAACTCGACAACTTTTAGAGAGAGAAAGCCGTCAAGAGAGAAAATAAATTGTTGAAAAAAGGTTGCTTGAGTACAATAGGGTTTAGAGAACCCTTTAAATAATAGAAACCAGAGAACATGCTCTCTAGGGTTTCGAAAATAAAAGAAAAGGAAAACTATAGTTTTAAAATAACATAAGCTAAAATGTGAATACTTCCTTAGTCTTGGGCCGAGATAGAGCCTAAGTGATGTGTAAGACAAGTTTTGGCCTCGTTAAAAACCTTCCTCCGGAAAACCTTGTGGGACAAAACCAAATGCAAGGAAAAGAGCACGCACCAAGTGTCTTGCCTAGACACTAACTCAGCTTGATGTAGAGATTGTTAAACTTGAAGAGAGAAATGGACCACTAAAGGCCATGTGCAAAGTTAGGGCCAAAACCCATTAGAAGTTTGATCAAGGACTAAAGAGGGTCCAGGAGTTTATGCTGAGCAAGAACAAGGTTCAAGAAGGGCTTATGATCAAGAAGGAAGTGTTTGGGAAGATTTGGGAGCCATTGGGCAAAAGTGCAAAAATAGGGTCGACTGTACGGACAGTCGTACGGCTTGTACGGCCTTGTACGGACTGTACGGACATGGTCGACCCAAAACACTTCATGGTTCAACTTTTGGGTGAGTTTGGGCAATGTGCAAAATCCGAGTCAAGGTGTACGAACGGGTGGTCCGTACACAGTCCCTACGGTCGAGAAATAAAGCAGTTTTGGGTTTGTCTTCGGTTTGATCACTTTAAACCGAAGCAATTCGAATCCCTTGTGACTGATTGAAGCTAAGGAGGCAAGGGATCATTTGGGACGAGATGGATAAGAGGAATATGCTCTCAAGATGCTTATCCAAAAGAAGGAATGAACTTGGACTGATCAATCGCCAGGTTCATGTGCATTGCTGGCCTATTCCTGGCCAAGCTTTCCTAGGCGCGCCCAGGCTGTCTCCAGCCTGTATGAAGACCATCTGACTTCATCTAAACCGTCCATTCTCTCAGGCTTTATCAGCCCTTAGATATAGGTTAATGTTTGCTTCTTGTATTGCCTATAAAGGCCTCATTATCGATTGTAAACAAATCAAGTGAGAGAGTGGGGTTTCCCCTCCTCCTTCCTATTCTTTTCTGGGTTCTAAATCTCTGTTCTTCACTCTCTTAGTCTCTGGTTCATCAAGTCTCACGAATCTCTCTTTAGTCTCATTATTCTCTTAGTCTCTTCCATAATATTATTCTCTCATCAAGTCTTCTTTTCTCCTTGTTATTACAAGATCAGTCCAAACCTGTTGAGGTTGAAGCTTCTCACACAACACACGGCCTGAACTCTGATAAACTTTCATGGTATCAGAGCCAGGTTCATCATAACCTGGTTCATTAGCATCCACAAGCTCAAGCTCTCTCTCTCTCTCTCATGCCATTTCTAAACCAATGAAGAAGCTTCTGTGCATCCAGTCGTTTAAACCCTTCAAGATCGAAGCTCTATCATCCATGGCGTGCCCAGAAGCTATTCTCAGTTCATCCTCCTCTCCCATGTTTGTTCTGGGGAAAGAAGGCCAGTGGAAGCTTGTCCAAGCCGCTCTTCCTCACTGTCCAAGGAGAAACCTTTTAAAGAAGGAGATTTTCAACTTGGATCTTGGTGTGGCGACTCAAACATGGAGAGAGTTGGTGTCTTTGGCATGATGGGGGTCAAGGGGGAAGGTCACACAAAGAAGGAGGTGTTGGTTCCCAAACCAACAACCCAAATCTGTCTAGTCATGAACCGGTTAACCATGGAGGTTCAAGGAACCAGCACAGGTTCCTTGACTGTAAGATAACTTCCTTCCCTTGTATAAAGCTTGAGACTTTTGTTATGGCCGTGTGTTGTAGTGTGTGTTCATGTCCTGAGAGTCTTATAAAGCTTGCTAGATACTGTCCCAGGATGCTTAAAGGTCTTGTGTGATGTGTGATTGTTAAAAAGGCCATACCTTGTTCTCTGTTTGAATGTGTATTAGGGTGCTAGATAGTGTATCAGCTCCAGTGTTTGCTTTCATGACTGATTAGAACTTGTTAAGGTGTTTTGCATTTTCATCATTCACTTGATTGGTTGTTGCCTTATGTTGAGCACCTAGAGTAATGTCTAAGGATGCGGTTAAGGTAGCCTAGTTTTGCCTAAATGAAATGTGTTTTATCTTAACAGATCATGCATTGTCATTTAGGAAGTTGCATTGCTGTTGACATTGGAGATCAAACTTGATGATTAGTCAAGGTTTGATCCCATTGCTTGTGGCCTAATTTATTCTGGAGTTTGAGTGTTGTACAGGAACATAAGAAGTGTTCAGTGTCTAACCAAACCAAGTAAGAAAAGGCGCTGCCCATTGAGAAGCAATGGAGAGTTTGTGTGAAGAGATAGTGGCATTAAAACACTGCTGTGGAAGTGGTGTGCTGCTAGCTCAAGAGGCACACAAGTAGGAGTGGTCATCACTTAAGTCCATGGGAGACTGGTGACCAAAGGCACTGAAGCTAAAGAAATGGTGTACACGGTTTTAGATCTCTCTTGAGCTCATTCCAAGTTTGGACCCAAATCTCGGCCAAACTAGAGAAAGAAACTCAAGTGGGCTACCAGAAGTACCATCAAGCTCAGTGACCTGTATTGATCCGAGAAGAGGTGCATTGGGGGCTAAGCATCAAGTCTAAAAAGGATGGAGGTGTTCCTCAAGAGCCAAGTCTAAAGCTGCCTCAAGCAGTATTGACTAAAGAAGGGTTGGGCTAAACTCAACAAGAAATACTGACCTGTGTTCATGGAGGTTTAAGGAATCAGCCTGGATTCCTTAGCTGTAAGCAATCCTTTATCCCTTAATAAGAGTTTATACTTTGGTGTGCTTGGAGTGTTGTTTGTCCCAGGATCTCCTGGCTTGTTTACTGCTTTGTTTTGTGTTCTGATTCGTGTTCTTGCATAAGCATCATATTGGTGGTTTAGTGTTGTCTCGTGCATTGTCATATCTCTTTTTGTCATGGCGTGTAGAACTGAGTGTCTCTGCTTCTTGCATCATGAGAGTTGTTTTAGACTGTTTTGCATCCATAAGCATGTAGGTAGTGATTCAATCCGGTTCTTTGTTGCTTGGATGTTAATGACATAGTTAATCCTGTTGAGATGAAGCAAGAATAAATAGGGAAAAGGCAGAAGTTCAAGTTAGCTTGGGAGGCAAGTCTGTCCGTACAGCTTGACCTAAGAGTGGCTTGGAAGGCAAGTTAGGGTTGAGGACGAATTTAAATAACTTCTTCTGGTCTCCTTAGGCTCTGAATAAATTAAATAAGGGGAAACAAGTGGCTGGAGCCGTTGGAGTGTGGTGACAAACCAAAGTCACATGTTTGGCCAAGGAAGAGAGAGAGAAGGGAGCTGTCCCTTTCTGTCCAAGCTGAACGTGCCCTGACCCATACCAGAGACCATCCAGAGTTAATTTGTTTATTCATTTCTTATTGTCTTCTCTTGTGTCTATTTATGTAACTCTTGGACCAACTAAATGAGTAAGGAAATCAGTTCCTCTTTATTCTGGTTCTCTCTCTCTATTCTTCCACGAAATATCTCTCTCTCTCTCATGTTCTTGCTGTGTTCTTCATTAAACTCACATTAACTCTCTATAATTCTCTCATTCTTACATGGTATCAGAGCACTTATGCTCTTGAGACCTATTCTTCTTCATTCTTTTACCTAACTTCCGCAAATCTCTGAGTTTTCTATTCTATTTTTGGCAAAGTTCATCTTGTTCTTCAGCTGTTCTTCATTTCCAGCTCCAGAAATTGCCAAAAATGGAAAATACCAAAGTAAACATTCCAGTTACTCTCAAGGGAGCTAACTATCTTTTATGGTCAAGGCTTCTCAAGACAGCCTTGGGAGGACAAGGTCTCTGGTCCTATGTGACAGAAGACAAACCATCAAAGAAGACCATCCTCGGAGAGGATGGTACTGAAGTGGTGCTGGCTGGCGAGGACAAATGGGGTCAGGAGGACCTCATGGTGTTGTCTATCATACAAAACAGCCTTGAGACATCAATCTTGGAAGCTTACTCCTACTGTGAAACTTCCAAAGAGTTGTGGAACACTCTCCAGAAGGTGTATGGCAACATATCAAACTTGAGCAGAGTATTTGAAGTCAAGAGGACTATTAACTCGCTCCATCAAGAAGACATGGATTTTAATCAGCATTTTGGCAAGTTTAGAGCCTTATGGGCTGAGTTGGAGATGCTGAGGCCATGTACCGTGGATCCTAATGTCTTGAATGACCGGTGTGAACAAGACAAGGTGTTTGCTTTACTTCTCACCTTGAACCCCGGCTACAATGACCTAATTAAGTATTTGCTTAGAGCTGAGAAGCTCCCAACCTTGGAAGAGGTGTGCTCTCAAATCCAAAAGGAGCAAGGTTCAGTTGGCCTCTTTGAAGGAAAAGGAGAGCTTGTGTTAGTGAATCAAGCTGATGGTACTGCAAACAAGAGCCACTACAAGCCTGAGGACAAAAAGGTTTGGGTTTGTGGTCATTGCAAGAAGAAGGGACATGGCAAGGACAGATGCTGGATTCTTCACCCACATCTTAAGCCACAAAAGTTCAGGACTCCTTACCATGATGCAAGAGCCAACTTCTCTGGTGAAATGGGCGAATCAGCTACCTCAAACTCCATGAACTCAACCACTAACCTTAATCCGGCTAGTGAAGGGAAAACTCTGGCTTCCAGTAGCTCCTCTTCCTTGGGAACCACTCAGGATGAAGCCATCAAGCGATCTGAAATTGAGGCTCTCATAAAGATACTCAAGGACAACTCTGGTAACATCCTTGGTACCTCTTTACATGCTACTAATACTGGTTACTCCTTGAATGCTTTAACAAACTCCAAAATGACAAAACCCTTAGTTATTGATTCAGGAGCTAGCCATCATATGATTAGTGATCTAGGGTTGATTAAAAATATTGTTCCTGCCCTAGGGAATGTTCTTGTAGCTAATGGAGAAATGGTACCAATTAAAGGTGATGCGCCCCTAGGATGCTCTTTGGTTGATGGGAATGGATAGATCCTTGCAAGAACGAATCAGAGACTCAAGTTCTTCAAGGTTGTGGATCGATTGGTGACACAAGAGGGATGATAAGATCTCTTGATACTCCTAGATGAATAACTCGGATATAACACACCAAGCAAACAC